>JAOBYG010180974.1:0-10329 GCA_025403545.1 Epizoanthus stellaris
TGGGAAAAAGAAGGCCGAAGACGGGGAAGAAACGGGGTCTAAGCGATCTAGGCGCTCGGTGGTAGGAACTGGCTCCGGCGTTCGAGGGTGCCCGTCAGCCATCGGCGTAGGCTCAGGCGGACGTGCCGGACTTTTTGTGCCGGGCGGTTGTCGTGGTACCAACGGAACGCCTTGATCTCTTCGAGCACGTCGAGCTCGACGAAGTCTTCGAGCAGCTCGCGGACAAAATCGTCGTCGATTTCGGGATCGAAAGCGTAGCCTGGGATGCGCTGGAGGTAGGCGTTGACGGCTTCGGGTGGTGCGTTTTCTGGCACTTCGGCCATGATCTATCCCCTTTGCTCCTGAGCCGCTCGGTGGACATGCTCGGCGTTGACGACTTTTTCTTCGAGGGTGGCGGCCAGGGCGAGGGCGTGATGGGCGAGGCCATCGATTTTCCGCATCACTCCGGCGGTATTGGTGTGCAGGGCTTCGATGGCGTCGGCGGCGAATAAGGGGCGGTCGACGCCAGCGAGGCGCAGGCGGTGTAAGAGGTAGGCCTCGGTCTGCTCGCGGTCGAGACCGCGCAGGTGGTAGCGCACGGTGACGCGCTGTGCGAGGGGCTCGAGATGGGCGAGCCTGAGCTTCTGTCGCAGGCCGGTCTGGCCGGCGAGCAGCACGGCGAGGGGCGGCCGACGGTCCCAGTTGAAGTTGCGCAGCTGAGGGATCAGAGCGAGCACTTCGTTGCGCAGGCTTTGGGCCTCGTCGATGAGCAAGAGGACTTCGAGCTGCCGCTCTTCGACTCTGCGCCGGATCTCTTGCTGAATGTCGCGCAGCATACGGACGCGGGAAAAGGCCGGTTCAATGCCGAGCTCGAGGGCGATCAATGCACAGAGATCGCGCGCGGTTCCGAGAGTGTCGGAGATGTAGACGAGCTGGACTTGCTCGGGATGCAACTCGTCGCGCAGTCGGCGCAAGGCGGTGGACTTGCCGCATCCGGGCTCACCGGTCAGCAAGCCGAGGGCTCGATGCTCGACGAGAAAGCGAAGACGGGCGTCAAGCTCGTCGAGGTCGGGGGCCCGGAAGAGCTGATTGCTTTCGAGATCGCGATGAAAGGGCATGTGGGTGAATCCGAATCGGTGATCATAGGGCACGCTCAATCCTCCTCGTGGTCGTCGCGACGATCGACGAGCTCATCAAGGTAGCGAATGCCGGTGCGTGCAGGCTCGGCGGCGGCGGGCTCTTCGGTGTCGAGCGGGGGCGGGCAACGACGCGCGTTGGCGATCGAATCGAGCCCACGCAGACGCACCTCCTCGCGCTCGCTGCGGCGTCGTAAATGCACGGCAGCGGCCGTCTCGTAGGGGTCATAAAGAATCTCGACGCTCTCTCCGGCGTAGCCGTCCGGGGCCTCGTAGACCCGCCCGTCCAGGCGCACGGTCCGGTCTTTGGCGACTCGACGCGTGACGACCATCCGCATCAGCCGCTCTAGGTCTCGGGGCGCGGGACGGATCAGGGCCGTATCCTCGAGGAACCGGTCCAAAGGCGTCTTGCCGTGCAATCCGCTGTGGGCCGAGCTGTGATATTCACCTTCGAGCCAGGCCCAGAAGACCCGATTCAGGGCGTCGAGATCTTGCAGATGACCGGCTTGGAGAAGAGTGAGGAACACAGCTCGCACGGTGCGAAAGAAACGCTCGATCTTGCCGCGACCCCGCGGCTTGTAGGGTCGCGAGTGGATCAACGTAACATTCAAGGTCGCGCACACCAGCTCCAAATGTCGCGTGCGAAACGCCGCGCCATTGTCGCAATAAAAGCGCCGCGGGATGCCACGCCGCAAAAAGGCGTGGCGCAGGGCATCGATGAGACAGGCCGCGCCTTCGGAGCGGTAGAACGCGGCGTGGGTGATCAGGCGCGATGCGTCGTCGAGCACGGCGATCAAATAGGTACGCTCGCCCTTCGCTCGCCCCAAACCCCGCAGCCGCGGGCCATGCATCACGTCGCACATCCACAAATCGTTGATGTGCTCGTGCGTGAAAGCCCGCGCGTCCGGGGGCCCCGACGAGCCGGCGGCTGGACTGCGGCTGTGTTGGCGGATAAACCGATGTACCGTGCTGTAGCTCAGGCGAGCGCTTCCTGAGGGCGACGCTTTGTCGGCCATATCGATCAAACGCGTGATCGGCGCGCTCGGGTACTCCTCACGCAGGCGCAGCAGCAGGTCCTGCGTTTCACCCGAGATGCCCCGAGATGCCCCCGCATCCTTGCGTGGAATCGGTTTCAATCCCTCGAATCCGTGGGTCTCGTACAAATCCGGCCGTCGAACGGCCCACGACCCGCCGGGTCGTGCCGGGGATGTCCCACTCTTTCTCGCTGATCTCAGCCAACACACGCTCTTTCCCTCCAAGCGCCAGCGTGCGGCTGACCAGATCGCTGATCACTCCGTAGCGAAAGAGCGCGATTCGATCGCGAAGGTCTTCGTCCATGTCGTCTCCAGGTCTTTTTCGGGGTCAATTCCCCGCCTCCAGAGCCTGAATCCTTCGCGCGGTCTCGAACACTGCCAATCTATGTTGAAGCCTCAGCGGTCAGCCAGGGAGCGCGTCCATGGCGGAACAATCCGAGAAGCACCGTGGCGAAATAGCCCGTCGCCTGCCACTCGCGCAATCGCCACCGGGCCAAGCTTCCGTAAGTCCTCAGCGCCCGCTGCCACCAAGGCGCCGGATTCTCCAGCTCCGGTAACACTCGCTCCGCCTGACGGGCCCGAGCTCCTCGGGCCTGACGGCGCCACCGTCGGATCTTGCGAATCCAGGCTTCCCCCGAAACTCCCAACCGGGCGGCGGCCTGCGTCGGTCCCCGAGCTGTCAGCACCGTCTCCAGATCGTCGAGCGACAAGTCCTTATAGGCGCACACGTCTGCGGGCAGAATGGCGTGGGTCACCCTGCAGTCCGAACAGCGTCCCCGCCGAATGGCCATCAACTCGCCACCGATATAGCGACGGTAGGACCCATGCGACCGCAGGTAACCGCGACGGTAACACGGGCAACGGAGTTTTTTGGGAAAGGCCCCGCGGACCACTCTTCGTATGTCTTGCGACCGACCTTGGGTAGGCTTAACATAGTCACCTCTCTGGAGCCCGTCGAGGTGAATCTGCAGACAAAAACTGATTGCCTCGGCGGGCTTCGGTTTATCCGATCTGCTCCGCCGATGAATTTACTCGATCACAGGATAAGTCGGTGTTCTAGAGGGTGGCGGTCACCGAAAAAGGTGACGTTCTACAGCGCCGAGCCGTGGCGATCTCCCGGCACCGCCTCTTGGCTCGCTTCTTCCGGGTGGGGAACGTAAAGGAGCCGGCTGGTAGCAGGCCGCAGGCCTTCTTCATGAGCCGTGTCAGCACCCGGATGCAGTCCCAGAGCAGCTGGGAATCCGAAGGTGGGTGCATCAGCGTTTCGACTACGGTGCAGTCGACACGGGTGACCTTGCCGGTTTCGATCTTTCGCTCCGCGGCATCGCAGACCAAGATGCGGTTGATCGCCTCGAGGGTCTCCGGCTGGATTCTCTTTATCGCCGCCGCGATCGTCGATCGGGCGGGCGCCTTCTGAGTCAGGGCAATCTCACAGAAGGTGCGATAGGTCTGAGAGTCGTTGAGATGGAAGTGGAGTTCGTCATAGCTCCACGAGCTCATCTGCTTGAGCAGAAGCGCGCGGAAGACGAGGTCTGCGCTCATGCCCTTGGCGCCGGTGTCCTGACAACCGTCCGAGGTGAGGTCTTGCAGGACGAGCTCAGCGATCTTAGGATGGTGATCGATCAGTCCCGCAAGGGCCTGCAGCTCTTTGGCATGGTCCAGCTCGAGCCAGGAATAGTTCAAGCTGGTCTGAAAATCACGAGCTTTGCGCATTTCGGGCCACTCCTATTTTGGCTTAAGTTCTGTTGACTCAGTTGTTTAGACGCACTAAGCCTATCAGAATCAAGTCAAAATTTGGAATCCGGAATGCGCTTTAAACCTCTCTTTTTCAATGACTTACGCGTTTCTGGATGCGATCTAGTTAGGGGATCCAAGTCGAGAGCCAGCCTCCAACAGATCTTCATCCCGCCGGGCGATAGCCTGAGCATCTGAAACTCCGCCGAAGGCTGAAACTGATATGCGGAGAAAAGCAAGGATGGCTGCGCTCGTTGGTGGAGTTGGGCTGAAAGTATAAAAATATCCGCGTTGGAGCCTGCGTTAGTCGATTACGCCCATCAATCATGCGCTTGATCCCTCCCCGGCCGCACCTCTAACCTGGACGTAGAGCGTGCCGCCAAAAGTCGCTCTGTCTCCTTAGCCCGTTGATGGCCTTTTAGCCAGAGCGATACAAGAGGGGCGATGATAAGGCCATCTTCGCCTTTGAGTCCTGAACGAAGCATGACTTTTCCGACGCTAGGCGAGAACTTATGTTCCGAGAGCGCTTTATCTAGAGGGATCTTGGTTAGTTCGTAAGCACTCATGGGTAGATCTACAACGGCGAGGTAAACCTGATCCTGGATTTCTGCTGGCACATTGGACCATTGAGCCTCAAGGAAGTCGGATATCTCAGGAATCACCTCTTGCTCAAGAACGGTACAGCTTAGGCGACGGTAAACAATGGGAAGGTGTCGGCGAGTAGCCTGTTCATACAGGTGGTAGAGAAATACCTGCAAGAAGAACGGAAGTCTGCCTGTTAGCTTCCGCACCGCATGCCTCGCCAGATAGGTCATAATGGGTTGAATTTTCCCTTCAGTTCGCTCGCATTCTCCTGTAGTTCTTTCGGGTTCAGTAGAGGCCGTCGATTCCGGGCTATTTAGTGATCCGTCGTGCCAAACATCTTGAATATCTGATGGGCGCTGTGCTGTGGGAGCACTGAACGCGTCCATCAACATTTCGCACTCGTCGTTCTCAAGACTGCCAAGGTTGTATTCCTTGAAAACATTGGTTATCGGAGAAAGAGCTTCAAACTCAGACACGGGCCTTGACGCTGAAATGACCCAGCGGATTGACTGATAATTGCGATCCTCGATAGCCCGCCGCCAAGTCTGCAAAACGCCTCGGTCACCCCAGCCGGATAACTTGGCCACCTCATCAACGAGGACAACAACAAAAACCTGACTTTCCGCTCCCTCCTGGCAAGGCATCTCTTGCTCAATCTTGGCAACCACTCGACGGACTTGGTCCAAAGACCTCTTAAAAAAGGCGATCGCCTGATCCTCCTCGGCTCCAGCGAGTAACCAAGAAAGGTCACCAAGGCTCCTCCAGCCGTCCTTCTTTATCATCGCTCGTAGTTGACTTTCTGTGTCAACCTTCCGATACCGCCCTCTGACCGCCTGAACCGCTCCTGCCGCGACATTTGTCGCGCTTGAGCCCGCGGCAAGCGCAATCGTATTGCGGAGCAGGCTCAACAGTTCCGACGAGACCTCTCTGGCCGCGCTGGCCGTCAGATTCCCAATGAATCCGAAGTCTTCGCGCTGCTCTGCAAACTTTTGGAGGCGATCGAGGATTTCTGGCAGTAGAGCATAAGGTGGCGTTGTCGCGGCATGGATACGAACGACAATGGGAAAGATGTTCGCATGGAGGCCAAGGTGTCTTGCCAACGAGGAAGGCTCCGGCGGATGAGTTAAGGACTTCGCCGCTTGCATCCCCTGAGTCTGTCTTGAAAGCATGTTCAGGCGATCTGCGATTAAATTGAGCACCGAAGTCTTGCCTGATCTATGCGCGCCTATTATCGCAATATTTTCTTTTTCCGACAGTCGTACAATAATCCTATCAGCTATCAGCGATCGAGTACGAGTAGCCGAGTTGAACTTGATCCCTGAATAGGTCTTGGCGGGGTCCAACCCGTAAGCGCTTTGGTATGCTTGTTGGTCGAGGGGACGAGTGAAGTAGAAAGGATTGCTTCTGAAAATCGTCCAATAATCACGTTGTGTTGTGCGGCACTTGGGATCCCAAATGGCATGCACGTGCAGAGTCGTCGCAGTTCGTAGCGTTTTTCTTCGGGGTGTGTCCTCAACCCTGTTTTCTAGAGGGATCGCATCAAAAAGCTGGTCGAAGTGCCTAATGTAGCGATGAAAGTCGTCGACTACCCGCCCTTCGAGGCCTTGCAGTGTGCGAAAGCAATGTAAAATTCCACGTACCGAATTCTCCTGACCCGAGTCGTCAAATGGAAAGAGCACCACAACCTCAAGCACACCCCAGTCGCCGTCGCGACGCGCCGAGGCATGAGCAGTAAGCACATTTCCGTTTGCCTTTCCGATCGTTGATAGAATCCACTCCCACCAATTGTTCTCTGACCCGCCCGCGGGAATGAGAAGATTGAAAGCCACAAGTATTGAGCGATCTTGAGGGAAGAGATCCCAACAAATGACCTGCTCATCTGAATCCGCGTGGCAAACAGCCGCAGCCTTAGTCCTCTCTTTGAAGGATGCGAGGTCTGGAATAATCCGTTTTGTATTCCAGATTTGATTTGACCAGGGTGACGCCTCAATGGTGTAACTGCCATTCTCCCGTTTAACAACAAATTTCTTTCTTGATCGCGCTCGCGCATGCCAGGCCCTCCACTTTCCCTCCAATGTGTCAGGATTCTCCGAAAAGTTCTCAAGCCGACCGAGCCGGTTCAAAGCGGTCATGGGGGATATCCAGTCAATCTTGACACTGATACACTGATTTCTCGGGGCAGTATTGTTTTCTTGAGCTACTGAACCGGCATTAACCTCTTCAGAGTCAGTATTCGCATACGGAGCTGCGTTCTCGGCCGATAGTCCACCACTAGTGACTTTGCTAAGAAGTTGCCCCAAGTCCTCACGCAGCTGATCGTTGGTGAATTCCCATTGGCTCGAATCAGCATAATCGACCAAAGACCGGAGTTTCTCATGTAAGGCTTCAAGTTCGTCGATATCAGGCAGGTGATAACGCATCGCAGATGAAGCATCTTCCGCAAGCTGCTCATCTCTATTGCCATTTATCTCGAGATACCTCGACAGTGCTTCGCGGCGCTGTTCCTTCTTCGGAATCTCGACCACCAGCAAAGTTGAAGGAATTATGAGCGTTGACACCTCCGCTAGTGAATCGGAAGAGTTGGCTATTGCGTGCTTAGGAGTTACCTTGCGTAGGTCCAAACCGTCGGTGGATTCCATGTGGCGACAGAAAATACCCAGCCGATTTAGTCCCCCCACAACCCATGCAAGGGCTCGAGGGACGGGGCTAACTGTTATCGACATCCGCAGGAGATTCGGCCACGCTGGAAGTGGGAAGGGGCTGAGAATCATTGACAGCACAGGGCGAATGAGATGGTTCTCGCCTGTTCCCGACTCGGAAAGCGGCTCGGATTCGTCTGGCTCTGAGTGCGGCGGCCCTATTGCCAAGCCATGCAGCGTCATCCCTTCTTTGACTCCGATCGCCTGCCCAACCGCGTCACTGAATCGCAGCTTGACATCGCCCTGTTCAAGGATCTCAATTCGGTTGAATAGTTTCATTCCTTATCCTCCCTCATCCCTACGTTATCCCAACTGTGTTCGTGTCTGCGGGAATTCACTACGATCTGGCTTTCCCTCGGACCACGCCCGATTCTTAGTCAACATCAGCTTGGCTTAGTCTACAGCGCATCGCAGAAGGCCCGATGGTTTTAGAAGAAGGGCTGCTCGTTTGGTGAGCCGAGCGAATATGCCCGCGCTAAAGTCACAGCGACTGTATTCGTGTGCTGGAGATAGTCAGTCTGCATTACGAGATGCTTGCAGATTCTACTGCCGTAGCTGGTCGGATCACCACGATGGACGCTGGTACTCAGCACTCGGCGGAACCGGCGCTTGGTCCTATTCTTAGGGCAGAAAGTGCGGGCCACTCCGTTCACCGTTACCGTGATCGCCCAGCCGCGAAATCGAATGACAGACGACTTCAAGAAGTGCATCTTGGAACCCGTGTCATTGATCACCCATATAGAGCCATAGCGCCGCCGCCTTAAAGGCGCTACCGAATTGCCGCCCTAAGGCGGCACCTGATCGCCGCCCTAATGGCGCCACCCATAATCGGCTTCCCTCGGGATCTCGGACTCTTTTCTCGGTACCTTCGCTGTCTCACGACGCGGGTGCCATGGCGAACAGGAGCTTCGAGTACCCCCCGCCGCCTAAATCCGGTCCTAGACCTGGAGTAGATTCTACCGACGATGTCGACGCGCGATGATTGGCGCATGCTGGATGGAGACGGGATTTGCCGCCGAGCGATGGCAACTACTGCCCCACCAGTGCCCCCAACTCGGGGCAACGGCATCAAATTTAAACCTGGAGCAAGCTGGACAAGCTTGGGGCACGGCTTCTAAGTCATTGCGGATTCATCACTTAGAACCACTCGGCGTTCTCTCATTGTCGGTGTTTGCAACTGACCGGCCGTTTTTATCCGACGGCTTCGAGAGCGGCGATACATCGAGATGGTCAAGCCCGTAGCAAGTGGCTTACCGTTCAACAACTTCGAAAAAACGAGGCACGATCATGCCGCGAGCCTCGTAGGTTCTTCTGTAGAAGCGGCTAGCAGGTGGGGCTCAGACCGTAACTTTTTGCACGGATGCCCCCGCTACCCCAGTTTGAGCGCCGGCTGATTCAGGAGCGCACGCGAGCGGGCCTCGCGGCTGCCCGGGCTAGAGGTCGCAATGGTGGGTCTGGCGGTAAAGATGGCCAAGGAGCTGCACCAAAATCCGGAACTATCAATTGCAGAGGTCTGCCGAACGCTCAAGATCTCGAGATCGACCTTCTATCGTTACCTCGCGATGGCCGAAGCCAAGAAAACTGAGGAAGTCGCCTGACCCTACAATGGAGATATCTATTCTGCGGTCAGATGGCCCCAGAATACACCGACCGGGTCACTGGGCCAAGCTGAGCAGTGCCAAACCAAGGACGGTAGCGACGCACGTGGTACGACTGGGCCTAAAACGTGGCATGGGCTCTCCTGCGGATGTCGGGCTGTGTTCTGCGCTTGCAAAATGCAAGCAAACTATATTGCAACCTGCTTGCTTTTTGCAAGTGACGACGGCAGAATCACCATTAGATGATGAGCCCGAGAGAGCTTCACTGTGACCGGCGCTCCGCCTGCCCCATCAACTACGCGCTGGAGATCTTCGGCGACAAGTGGACGCTGTTGGTCGTTCGCGACCTGATGTTCAAAGGCAAGGACCGCTATGGCGACTTCCTGTCGTCCCATGAAGGTGTGTCGACCAACATCCTGGCGGATCGGTTGAAACGCTTGGAAGTGCACGGTCTGGTGGCCAAGTCCACGGGCGGATCCTCTTCGTCGAGCCATCCGACCTACAGCTTGACGAGAAAGGGCCGTGACCTGCTGCGCGTGATGCTCGAGATCACGAGATGGAGCGGCAAGTACGATGCTGAGACCAACGCGGATCCCGCCGTCCTCGCGGCCCTGGAGCAGGATGCTGAGGGACTCGTTCAGAGCATCGAGTCCCAATGGGCGTTGGAACCAAGAGCAGTCGAGTCAGAGTAAGAGCTGGTGGGCGAAGAGAAAATTGCGCTAGTTGTTCCCCAAGGGGACGGTTCATTCAGAATGGTCGCAGCGCCCAAAGCAGCGACCCTGAACGTGCTCATGAGTCACCTTAGAAGAGATGAGGCGGGCCTCGACGAAGATTTGCCGAGCCCCGCTCAAGGTCCGCCTCATCAGGGCTCAGCTCGGCCTCACTGCATTTGATCTCACTCCTACCGACAATCGATGCTCGCTGAACGGCCCTGCTCACAGGGCCTCGAATCATGCAAAAAGTACCCGCGGTCGGGTACTTCGAAAGGAGCATCCGATGTTTGCGAGACTACTGACACGAAAATCCATGGGGGTCCTCGCCCTGAGCTTTTGGAGCCTGGCGGCGACGGCCGGCGCCGGCGGGTTTGGGGGATCTGGCGAAACCGGCGGTGACGGTGGCGAAGGCGCCAGCGACGACATCGTCTGGAGCGGCTTCGCTCCGGACGATGTCCTACAAGACCGGGATGATCTAAAACGCACACGAGCCCTGGCTTACGGCCGCGCCCTGAGCTCCGACCAGGAGGATGAGATCGACTCTTGGCAGCCAAACGACAAGAGCTGGTGGCTCGACGATACTCGGGACGAAGCGAGTTTTCGTAGCTATCACCGGCTGCGGGCCTTGGCCGAAAGCGAAAGCGGTACGCTCAGCAAGCTCAACCACCTCGATTACGACGAAACCCTGGGGGTGCGGATCGAGAGCGCCACCACAGACGGCGGCAAGCCGATCGACAGTCTGGTTATCAACTCGCGGCTTCGGCCCGATCTACTCTGGCGCGCCAAGCTGGTCTACTCCTTCACTGACGCGTTGATCGCTGAAAGATGGAACCTATTCCTCGGCGCCCGTC
>JAOBYG010181085.1:0-18027 GCA_025403545.1 Epizoanthus stellaris
GATTGGTTCCACAACTGATGGTTATCAGCTCATAACCATCAATCATGCCTTATATGGAAAACAGCTGTTTCTGAAAAGCGAAGAAAACTCTAAATTTCGCTTGATTTACACTAATTTTCACAAAATTAAAAAGAGAAAATGTAAAATTTGTCTTGGTATTTAATAAAACAATTATTCCACTCACACTTGTTGGATATGAGAAGATTATAGCCAACTCGGCGCTGCACGCCTCTTTGGCTATCTATCACCTCATATCCAACGCGTGTTCGTGGAATAATTGTTAAATAACTCTGCCTCTGAAATAGATTGAGAGGATGTCAGTTTAGTCTTCACTGTGCAGGCGATTAAACTACGTTGAAATCTAATTTAGTGAGAGGTCTTACCACACATCTGGAGGGAGACATTCGTAGCAAGTGGAGGATAAACCAAATCAAGTTTGAACTGCTCCATAGGCCTTCCCTCCGACGCTTGTACCGAGCACAGGGACACCACAGCGCAAAGAAGAAAGCGAACAATGAAAGCTGTATCGTAATGTAAGGCCATTTGTATTACCCTGGCAAGAGAATAATTAGTCAAATGCGAAATGTTGAGATTACGTCATGCAGTTTATCACTCCAGATGCTGACAGAAAATATGTTTCCATCTTGTGTGAAAAGAGATGTTTTAAGAACGTTCTGTAAGTGCAGTAATTGTAGCAAAAGTCATAACGCCGCATATATCATCACGTACCAAATATACCACTGTTATTTTCTTGGCTCAAGTTCAAATGAAACAGTGAAATAATTTCCTGCTTTATGCTCAGGCGCCATTAGCGAGACGAAGCGAGAGGAAAGGCTTCAGCAGAGACCAGAAAGAAAAACAGGAGACTAGAAGCTTACCACAAAATCACCAAAACCTATACTAAATAAATCTTCAATTCCCAGAAAACGTATATATGTATAAAAAAACTACTTAATAACATGTACTGTAATGTAATACAAGAACACGAGAGCATTATCAACTTAAATGCTCTTCATGGGCAAAATTATCTGAGGAAAGGGTGGCCATCTGTTTCACCTCGGCAATTGCATCAGGGTTCAGCTTCATACAGTTCGTTCTTCTCTCGACACTGACAGAGCACTTGGTACTGTACGGATTAACTCAAATCTCCTACTCGTGTCTAACTTCACTTTTTCTAATATGAATGTAATCAATCGGAAAAATTCTCAGAAAATATTCAAGTCCGCGGATAGAACCGGAACGTTTTATAAAAAAAGTTTCTAAAATATAATCTCAAAATTATAATAAATAATTCTGTAATCGGTTCTACTCACCTTCACGTGAATCAAACGCCAGATTCTCCTGGGTGGACTCTCGCGATGACGATCACCTGTGGTGTGAATGACGACTGGCAAGGAAACAACTCTGCTGCTTACGGTCACGAATCTTAGATTAACAATCTGTATATGTTTTTGAAACTAGTTATATATCCGTATCGAAACTAATTCTGAGCTGATACCATGACCTAATCAAACAAAAGGATGCTACAGGCTAAATGCAGGCCTATTGTTAAAGTGGAGTGCTACAAACTTCAGCTTTTAAGCTCCCACAGTTATAATCCCCCCCATCCCCGGCTATACGCCCATCAGTCTGAAACGTAAAATCCCATCCAGTTACAATGCTAAGCTCCCGATTATAACCACACACAGGGACACACACACGTCCTTAATGCTAAATCTAAAAATTATTACATCTACTGTAAGTTCAAAACATATGAGTGAGTTCAAGAGATGGGTATATATATAAAGTTTAGGCAAGAACGTGACAGCGTTTAAGTCACTTTGATGAGGCAGATAACCATGACAGATGAATTGGAACGCACCCAGTTCTAATGTTCTCGCCCTTGAAAACAAGTATAGTGAAAACTTGTAGTGGATTGTCGCCGTGTTTGGAACATATTTTCCCTCACATTATATATGTTTCTCCTCCCCCCTGCCTACCCCTTACCCCGGATATAAGCCATAACCTGCGAGCAACTTACTTGTTGTTGTTTTTTTAAAGAGTCGGCGGAGAAAGCAGTCTGTGCATACGCCATTATTTCTACTAATACAGCCAAAACAACATCATTAGAAGAGCCACACCTACATCTGCAGAATAGCACAATCTGATCCGCAATATGATTTGTCGCCACTCGATTAGCGTCTATTACCTGTCAAATACACTCATACTTCTCAGCCAATCGTATTTTCACTTTGGTGGAGCAAAATAAAAATGTTATGCGTCCCCGGCCTTTCTCCCGCCACAGTCTTTCTGTCGCCCAATTTAAAAAAGGCCCGCTCGCAAGCAATTCTCGCAGGCTAGGTAATTGATGAATCCTCTATTTAATTTTTTAACAGCATATTATATCGGTAACTGGAATATGGAACCAATCAATAGATCTGATATTAAAACTCCAGTCCTCTATTTTAATAAAACAGCATATTATGTTAGCAACTAGCAAGGGAGTGGCTTTGTAGACCTCACCTCTACAGTGGAACCCCGCCCATTAAGACCACCTTGTCGATGCTGACACGGTCTGTGCAACCTCGATTTGAATCAACGAAAACAAAACAGGTCGACGAAAAGAAACGGTGTTGCTGTAGATAGGTGGAGAAAATGTATACAGGATGTTTATAGGACATACAGGGAAACACGACTTCTAGGACACGCCACCACAGACTGTAAACGTTTTGATAACTTTATTGTATAAATAACTCTACTTTTGGTTAAACCAGCGTCTCCCTGTGCCCGTGGTTCTAAAAAACATTTAGCATTAAAATACGGTCAGATTCAATAATAAAGTTGTACACATTTGCAACTGTTATCATATAACACTTCCATATAAGGATGTCGTAAAACTCCCTTTCTAATTCAGTTCTAATTATTTTTCAAATCTTTTTTCAGATTTTAATTCTAAAGACCATTTGGCATTAAATGGATTTTTGGCCTACTTCAATGACGAATTAGCAGAAACTTACGACGATTTTTCAGAAATAAGATATTTTGCTGGTACAGGTACTTGAACCAATACATTCTATGTTCAAATGGATCCAACTTGTTGGTCCAATATCGGCCAATATTAATGGACGCAACATGTTGGGTCCGTTTAAATCTTGTTGGACGATGTTGGATGATGTTGGACGATGTTGGATCAGGTTTGATTTGGTTCAAAATTCTCATCCAATAGCGTCCAACGTTTCTTTTCCTCTTGTGTTCCATGAACCATGCTACAACATATTAGATTCGTATCCATGGTCGTGTTCATTACGTAACTCACAGCAGGATGGCGGTAAATACCGATCAAGGAATCCTTTTGGACTTATAATAATAACAATAAATAAAAACTTTATTTAAGTGCATGTCAGACTTATAGCGCAACACAAGTTGGACGATGTTGAAGCCGTTTGAACACCCCATCCAACATCGTCCAACATTGTTGGACCAACAGCGATAGGCGTTATTGGCTAAAATGCGACAACGATAAGAAAATAAATAAATAAAGGTTTTTTTCTGAGAGAGAGGGTTAAATTTTCCAGAAAAAATGCAACTGAATTGAGGATATTTTTAAGTTAAACGAATGTCGTCTAAATTTTGGGCTTTGTTAACAACATAGCCAATGATTTACCAATAAATGCCTTTCCTAAAGGGTCCGAAATATTCTTATCTGTTCGAGCGATAAGATCTTTGTCAGGATGGGAGCCCACGATTCTAAACAACACTTTACGCATCTCATATGATTATGAAAATCAGTGCAGCACGCGGCCAATTGGAAGTAGTTAACTTTTTACACATGAAAGACAAAAACACCATGCGTCGCTTTAAAACAGTACATATCACACCAAATTGTGCTATAGGTATTATAAGTCCGAAACAAATGAAGCACATTGTTAGGTAAACCATCTCATTCAACGTCGCCTTGCCAGTGTAAGCACATGAATGGAACTCCATCTTGGTTGACCGTAGTAGATTTATATTCATAATGGCCCTGTGAGATAAAACATTATTTTTAAGGTGGCTGAACATAGTAAACACTCTTCAGTAGTATACAAGTTGGGTGTACGAGCGCATTTTTCAGATCTGGATTCAAATATTGCATACGAGCACCGACATGTTTAGATTGTGCTTTTTTTATCTTGTTGATTTTTCGTTTTGTCAAGCGTAGTTTATCATTGCCTTTATAATCAGCAGAGATAGACGAATGGTAGTACCCTTCTTTTGTCTTACAGCTGACACTGTTTTTTGTTTTCGAATGCGTGATAAATTCACAGATATTCAACATATGTCGTAGTCATGTTATATATAATATCTTACACAGTATTATACATATTTTACTACCATTATAAATGTTCTTGCTAAACTTGGTTATAAAATTGTCCCTAATAGTGGTATATTCTTAAAAGGTGAATTAGGTCCAAGTAGGAGTCCTTTACCCTTCTTTGGTCGATCTCTCTTAATCCCTTTTCCTCGCACAGCTTTGTTTGTTGCTCCAGAAATAGCTCCACTTTCTGGAGCAATTCCAAGGACTGGTAAGACCTTCTTCAGCAAAAATGGAGCAGCGAATTTCACTAGATTTGCTAGACCACTTTTTGTGCTTCAGATAGTGTTAATCCGGTTTGGGTATAACTCATTATACAAATACGTAACATAATTAAACAATAACATTCATTATTCCATTTACCCCTTGTAGTTACATTTATCGATCACTGAGAACAACAAGATATACATAATATGGAACATCGGCGCGATGTTAGAAATATTCCTGAAATTACCTCCAAGTTTAATCTGACTTTGATGTCCGCCATTGAATTTTTCAGTTCATAGTTGTTCACTATGTTTACTCACGTACCCGTCGAAGTGATGAATAGGATACAAGGAAGCCCAGTCTTCCGCAGACAACTGACAACCTGTATCCGTGTCGTGATATTTGTTCACTGCGTCAAGGAACATCATATAAACTCGGCTATAGTTACAATTTCCAGGAGTGAAATTGCATTCAACCTCACGCTCTGGGTATTGCTTCGAGTTCACTCTGACAAAGATCTTGGTCAGGTTTCCATCGTGGAAGATCATATTGTTAATATCTTGTGGATTAGCCGCAGGTATTCTTTCTGATGACTGTAAAGCATTTTAAAAAATATGTCTGGGAAGCTCCGAACCCGATAGTGTAGTGATTCTCCACGTTGGACTAGTGCCGGTGGTTTGAAACATTAGAGGGCTTAAGCACCAGACGTTCTTGTTACGATGGACGTCAGTGTAAACGTCATTGTAATTTTTTAAATTATTTTTAACATTTTAAATTAGGTATGAAGATCCCTGTTGGGAATCTAATAAACCATATTAGTACTAGTATTAGTCAGTCGGGAAAGGAAACCCTTTCTCGCTGCGAAGGAAAATAAGCGTCTGCGGGCAGGGTAACTTTCGAACCACTGCGCACGGCATGAAGTTCGTGAGTTCAAGTCACAGACGCCAGAACTCCAAGTTTGAGGTTCTTGTTAGAACGTGGAGGGAAAGTGGTTTTAAAACTTTCCCAAATATTTCAACAGCATTTCCTGCAGTTTCGAAAGTCATCTTCTGCTTTTTAAATACTAGGTGCAGCTTTGCCTTCAAATTCTTTCTCTGGCTTTATTGGGGAAATTTACAGTGAATATTGATTCACAATCCTGCGATGATTTTTTCGTCGTCAATTCGGTTCCACCAACTATTCCGCCGGTTATGTGCACGTATTCAGATCCATCCGATTTTTAATTTGTTTTGAAAGCTTTTCTTGTAGGAATTTACCGAAGATTGAGCCACAAATCTGCTATCTCTGTCTTCCCGCCGATTTTGAGCTTTTCCGCTGATTTTTGTAAGTAAATATTCTCTTTGAATTTGTTTTGTCATTTGATAGAATCTCGCATCAAAGTTTAATACCAGAGATTAATTGTTCCCAATTGTAAAATACAGTGTCAAATGCTGAATTTTGTCGCTAGCGATTCTTGTTCTCACTTGTCAGTCATCGTGTGTAAGAAGCAATTCTCAATTCTAAATGTCTTCTTGACGAAATTGATTGAAGATTGATTCACAACAACCGCTCGAATGGTTTTTAAAATAAATTTTGTTGCCGACATTCGCCGTCCCCGCTCCAGCGTTACTGACGTCCGTGGTATATAGACACGAACCTGTTCAAAGTATAATTTTTTAATATGCCCACTCACTAACCTTGCTTCAAGGACGGTTTGAATTTCGAGTAATGGGACAACTTTTGGCATCCACAATGAAATTTGAGATGTATTAAATTTACCAGCATCTACTGTATATACATGTATTACCTTTCATAACGTAATTATTTGGCGTTGCTCTATCAAGCAGCATAGTATGATTTAAAACACCTCTGAATACAGTTGGTACGTCCTTACAAAAACCAAAGATCTGGCTCAATGGGAGAAATATCGAGATTTGTTTATCACCTGTGGTAATCTTCTGTCTTGCGATGAACTCAAGATTGGCTGTTTGATTGGCGTTGTACGCTGTGATTGCAGCGTTGAGACCAGCTCTTACAGTATTAGCATCGGCATCACCAGCTACTACCACTTGTCCTAATTTAAAAGTTGGTGCGCCAGTACTCGTATCCCTAAACCATAGCATGTTCTAGGCTATAGAACGACTATAATCATCCGAACAATACGTACAATAATACGTACAAAGATAAAGATATGTGAGCTCCGTGACAGCTGCCAATGGTAAATTTTAACTCTAGACGATTTAGTGCTATTTTTGTCCTTTTACTGTGCGTTCAAGCCTATTACTCCAGAGGATTTTACACGGAAGACAGTAGCTTCTGTCCTATTTACTTAATTGCTGTTCCAAAATCAGTTTACGTGGTTTTATCGCCATTATTGGATCATCGCCTTCCTCGCCGTCCCGTATGCAAATGCAGGAACAAACATGACTGTACTTGTCTTTTTCTTCACCAAACGCATCATAGCAACGTTCGATTATCTGGCGACATTGAATCAAATCCTGGACCTTTACTCCATGCTTATAATGGCCAGCCAAGAAGTAAACCAACTCGGACTAGTACTTGCTCTGGAAATCGGCCCTGAATTTTAATGAACTTTAGGTGCTTCGATCTCTGGCAATTCGCAAATCAAATCAAATGTAACTTGCCAGCGTGAAAGCTGACAAGTCATGTTGCTGGACTTATGAGTTGATTGACCAATGCGTTCGTTAAAATGCTTGTGGGTGGCACTACTCTGTGATAACTATTGAGAAAACCGTATACATGTATAAACATTGCATTAACAACGTTTTTGGTTTTCACGCTTTCTACGTCGACTACGAGAAACACCGGTTTAGTATCATCATTGATTGTTAAACTTACAAATGTCGACGTTGCATGGTTTGTTTGTGAACTAGCTTGAGAACGTTGTTGTGTAATAGTATTCGTTGTCAGTGGTTTTTGGGTCCTTGAGGCGGACATTCGCAAGAATGCCATTCGTTACATCATTCAAATCAAATCGAATGGAAACGTTACCTCGTATTAGTTTACCTAGCGAAATAGTCCATGATACCGCTGATCGATCCACTGTGTACAAAACATGTAGCACTCATTTATCATGATATTGTGATACGAATTAATTATCGATTGATGGTGTTGTGTTGCCTTTCACAATTTCGAAGGTATTCGTGTGATCAGTCCGATGAGTTCATAAGGTAGTCGACTTCAAATATTCTTTCAGTCAATCGAAGGTCTAGCATGTCAACCTTATTGTCAACATAGTCTCGATTCGATGCATCTAGCAATCATTCATTACCAGGTCGTGGTGGTGTCATGTTGACTACTCTCTTCTTTTGCATATCATAATCATAGTTCTCATCTAGTTTGAAATCAATTCCAGAGTCTCCTTTTTGACCTTTAGGGCCTCTAGATTGTGGTGCAGCAATTATTGATCCTGTAGTTCCAAATATTGAATAACTCATTTATATACATATATTACATAATGGAAACAATTAATTTTGATGACATCATTAAGAAAGATAAATCTACTAAAAACACCATCACTTACCACCAGATTGTCATTATTTAATCGTTGGAAGTACAGGTGAGGGCAAAACAAACACCTCTTTGAATATGCTTTTACAGTGGATGAGCTACGACTCTTGCAAAATTTACACAATAAACCCACAACAAGAAAACTATGAACTACTTGATGAATTACATCAGTTTATAATTTAAACGACGAATTAGGTGATGAAAGTATAGATTTCGAGTTATGTTCTCCAGAAGATATTGTTCCTGTAGAAGAGCTCGAAGCCGACGTTGTGGCCCTATGCGCCCCACGGCACGACGGGGAACACTAAACACTAGAAGAGCTCGACGATGAATCAAGTAAGATTATCGTTTTTGATGATGTTAAAATAGATAATAGAAACAATGTAAAAGAATACTTCTCAATATCTCGAAATAAAAACTGTAATTGTATGTATTTGACATAGAGTTGTTATGATGTTCCTAAATACATCAGGAGAAACACAAAATGCTTCGTTTTATTTGGTGGATTAGATAATAAAGATATTCGACATATATCAGACAATAATTGTAAAAACATTAAACGTAAAGAATTCGAAGAAATATATCGCGAAGCAACAGAAGATCCATTTAATTTTATGGTCTTGGACAAAACAGCGAAAAACATTCCAGAAATGTATCGTAAAAAATTCGATGGGTTATATATATTCCAGATTAGAAAGAGATCGATTCATATATGCATGAATTCGTAAAGTTACGTTAAGTTATATAGCGTACAAAAAACGATATCATACTTAGATCAATCAAAAATATTATCCAACTGATTAATATACAAGTTATGCCATTCAAAACAGTGGAAGACAAAAAGAGACTCGTTGAAGAGTACCTCAAGAACCGCAATGTGCTAAAACGAAGATTGCTTGAGAAAAAGTTAGGTGAACAAGAATTAGAATATGCTACTGAAAAGTGCATAAACATGTTACAACATCAGTTGAAAAAGACAAAATGATCGATCAGTTAAAAGAAAATCAAGCAAGTATTACTAATACAATAGGCGCCTTAAGCGACGTTATTTCCAAAACAGGCACTATACCAGGGATAGAGTCTTGGGTAGGTGGTCTACCATCACAATATGAGCCCGAGGAAGAAGATGATAATGATATGATAAAGAAATATGGTTTTGACCCATCCTTGGAAAAAATCCCAAAATTAGAAGAGATTAGGAAACAAATATTTACACTAAACGGAAGACGAACAGATAGTAATCCAATTATATCTAACATAGCAAAAACAAAGAGTAACAAATACTGTTCAAACTCCATCAGTAAAATTACCTGATGGAAAAAAATCAGTAAAATCATCTGATAGAAAAAATTCAGCAAAATCACCTGATAGGAAAAAATCACCCGAGTTCGTTCCGGATGAAGATGTAGGGACGCTAAGATCGTTCGAAACTTATAAAAGCGGAACAGGATTGAAACTAGGACCGGAATATACGTTTGGGAACTTGCATATTGATTGATCCAGACAAACTACTTGAGATGAGACTCGAAGCATATAACAGTATTGAGCCAAAAAGCTGATAGTAGCCTAATTGAGTTACTAACTCAATGGTACAACCCAAGAAGGTCATATCGCCAAATGTCACAAGAAATATTCAGCAAATTGATCGAGCTGTCAGGAATATCATCCTACACATCGAAAAGCGGTAAGATAGGTTTAGGTAAAAATCCGGTGGTTGTAACAAGAGCATAAAATATAATAAGAATGCAGATGAATTGTGTGATAGACTAGAGCTATTAATAGCTTCTAAATATGCTGGCAACAACAACTTGATAAGCTGTTAAACGATCAAATCATTAATAAGGAAGAATACAAAGCATTGTACGAACAGATTATGTGACACATTGACAAAGATTTAGATGAAGCAGATGTGGATATGTTAAAAAGGTTGTATAAATATTACCATAAAAAATGTTGGTGTTACAAAAAAGCGTACAAACATTTTAAAAAGGTAAACATAGCTCTAAACCTTACAGCAATCGGTTAAACATCTACTGGTGTTATTGTTGGTAGCATAACATTAAACCCGTTAATTCTCGGCATTATTTCTTAATCGGGAATGTTGTTATAGGGTCTTCTGAAGCATAAAGATTACAACAGAAAAATATAAATGTGTAAATTTTACATTCGTATGCTATCAGAAAACATTAATTAAAATAAGAGCTTACTTACGTGGTGAAGATTATGATTCAGAAAAACTAACCCTCGAATTGAACTGGCTGGACGATCAGGTAACAGACTTATGCCCATTAGTTGATCATTATAACATTAAATATGATAAACGTTTTACGACTGAATAATTTTCCGTAAGTCAGACTCTAATAGACTTTGTGTTTCACTCCACCAAAATTTTGTTTTTTCTAATATCAACAGCCGAGAGTGGATCCACGAGTTTTGCCTGATCAAACCATCCGGTGTTGAGAAATGCGCTCGTATGCAACATTTGAATCCAGATCTGAAAAATGCGCTCATACACCCAACGTGTATACTACTCTCTTGTCTTGTTTGATAATAGTTCAGTAACTAAACTGTTCTATGTGTTTATATTTGGACGGTTGTTTGGTAAACGTTAGTGATTGCTTTGTGTTCTATAAAAGACTTGACCTGCATTTCCAAGGCAACCATTAACAACCAAAAACTACCTTAATGTTTTCAAAACATCAGGATTTCTCAATAACTTTTCTTTAAACTTTGCAAAATTATTAACCACAAGTAAAAGAAATATGTTTTGCAATGTGAGAGAGATTTCTGACAAGCAGTATCTAAGAAAAATGTGTTAAATGGAAATTAAGATGGCGGCACCCTTAATTTTTTTCCTCTGTTAGATTTGTCTGATAAAACTCTTAAACACTTGTTCAAGCAACAATAACATTTTATGTAAAATTTAACAAAAAGTTAATGAGTAGTTTTGGAGGAAAACGTTTGTTTTTTGTCAATTTAAGGGTAAATATTAGGGGCATGGTGTTGTCATGGTAACATAAACACATTGATAAGTACAACGAAATTGTGCCATTTTGATGTATTCCTATGATATATTGTAATATCTTGGCACTTAGTATATCAAGTGAAACACTATGATGCGTACAAGTTTGATCGATCCTTGTTTCTGTCATGAAAATGTGTCCAGACACCTCAAATCACATGCGTTTGTACAGAGTGTATATTTACAAAAGAACAAATCAATAAACAATTAAACAGACAAGGTGTAATTTGATTACCATAGACTCCACTAGCCTGTGAACAGGCTCTCCGGCTGAGGAGGGAGAAAATAAAGGAGGGAAAAAAATGGGGAAAAAATTCCTTTTTTCCCCTTTCCCCAGCTGGAGAGCCTGTTCACAGGCTAAGACTCCACTGGAAAAGTTTGGTCTGTCTGTCTGTTCGTTTTTTGTATGTCTGTCTGTCTGTCTGTTTATATCTGTTTCTTTCTATATGTCTCCGTCTTACTGTTTCTATTCCTCTTTCCCATTCTCTATCTGTCTCTGTCTTTGTCTCTTTCTCTAGGTCACTGTTTACTTGTTTGTATGTGTGTCTATCTGTTACCTATATGGCTGCCTTTCCGTTTGTCTGTCTCTGTTTGTTTGTCTCTTTATCTCTTTCTTTTTCTGTCTGTCTGTCTGTCTGTCTGTCTGTCCATCCGTCTATCCATCTGATTGTCTATCTGTTTCTGTCTTTCTTCTTCACTCGAACTCGCACCCGCACTCGTACTCACTCACAGTCATACACACACAACCGTCTGGCAACAGAAACAGGAACATAAATAGAGCACAATACCTTTGGAGGTAACAGGACATGACCATTGAAACCACAGGAAACCTCTCCCGTGTATGTTACTGTCAAAGCAAACGAACAGGAAAAAGTTCTTATCAGACACTAATTGGGTTTGCATTGGATAAAAGTGTGTAGATTAGGCAATTATATATCCACACGTCTAATACCTTACCATTGGCAAACCATGGGCATGGGGTAGTGCCAAACTCGCTGCAAGAATTCGCCCAATTAAGTTCTTCAGACCAGAGGAATGTCCCATCCAGACTCCAAACAGAAGTTATGTACATAGAAAAAACATCCATTCCTTCAAGACAAATATTAAAACAACATCTAGGTAATTAGCGTGCTAACTAATTAGTCCATTTGTAATTAAATGGTAATTAGGGATTGCATATGAAATTTTCATTCATCACGTCAAATGGCCAATGAAAATTATATGAATGGATTTAGATTTCTAATTACAAGTTAGTTAAGAACGTAAGTTACAGAAACTACAATATTAAAGCAAGAACGCGAGAATGTAATTAATGATAAATCATTCTAAAATTGTGCTGAACCTGTCACTTACTAACATGGTTAGTGAATGGCATATGGTTGCAATATATTCGATATGTTTAGGAAAGATCGTAACACTTCAGCATTATACTTTCAATTTCTGCCTCCTTCTCTTCTGAATAGTGTTATTAGAGACATGTTGTGGTATAGTTTTACAGGGTATGTTTTCTCTATTATCCCTCCCCCCCCCCTGGCTCCCCTCAGTGAAGGCTTACTACAGTTTAGGTCCTTTGGAGAGGGAAGGGCTTCTGAAACGAGTGCTTAATAAATGTTAAAGTATGGAGCAGTCTACACATGGAATAGAATAATACTAAATGTTATGTAATTTTAACACAATGTTAAGATGCATAGTGTAATCATTACTGGCATGCTGCTTTAAAAGCAACGTTTCAACTGAAAACTTGTTCCCGAGTATTATCATTTCTCTTTCTGCCTACTTTGATCCATATACTTTTTCGAGGGGTGGGGTTAATAGATGGGGGTCTTATTAAATTGTAGGTCCATTAGAGGGGGTTTATAGAGGGAGGGAAGAAAATAAAGGCAATACGGTACTTGTTCAGCTTCAAGATAGCCAGTTCAGCTTTTTTGTTGCTTCTTTCTGAGCTTTTCTAGTTTTGTTACTTAGTGATGGTAGATGAGTGTGCGTGGACCTCGATCTAACAAGAATCTAATAACTGGACGTTCTATTGAGAAATTCAAAGCCTTCATAGTGTATTACACTTGTCGTGCCAATCGTTGGGCTAATGACCTATTGACACAACGAAACACATTTCTATTCTACCGCAACGCTGTATTCCACTTTGTATAAATACACGTTCTATCCGATTTGTATTTGCTTTTTATCTATTAGCAAGTGTCGTTGTACTGACGCGAACAGTAAAATAATTCACTTACTTGGTGTGAAGCGAAACTTGCAGTAAAGCTTAACCGGTGTACGTGGCTTGTATTGTGTGCACCACAGGAACACTGTTGGATCTGGGGCGCCTATGCAGTAGAGTAACCAAGACTTATCAGTGCTTTCCTTTTACAATGCGAGTCAGGGGGGGCAACTGCCACTTGGCTATTGTAATTGTTGGACAGTGACAACATGGTCGGGGGTTAATTACTTGCGGTGGTGGAAGCGACTTAATTTGAACCAAGTTATTCGTTATTCATCAACATTTTTAGCCTCTTTTCATAATTTATATTCAAGTTTTTCACGTTATTCATGATTCATTTTTCATTTTTAAATCCAGAGGTTTATGTGCAGAAACAATGCCAATAATAATTATGTATCCGTATCAATTGTGCGATTTTACTTCATTAAAAGATGTAACCACAAATACTATAAAGAGTCAAATACAAAACTTAACTTTAATTCACTGTGTTGTATACATTTAATAATTTATTATGAACAACTTGACTTTACAACCCAGTTTATCATTTGTCTTTAACTGAAGTTAGGGTGATACTTTGATTTTGTTCGCCTCTTTTGACACTTTCCGGAACATTACTTTCTTTTGTTCAAAACGAATGTTATATTGTGTTTATCGACTGGTATCTCAAAATCTATAGGGTTAGAAAACCACTGAGCTCCCATGTCTTTGTTTATATCAAAATTTCAGTAACGACATTAATATTGCCTTTACGATCAGGTCCACATTGAACAAAACTACAAAAATTGTACATAAATACAACTTTACAATACAAGTCCGGTGGTATGCTTGTCAAGAAAGCAAAATTTAGGTTTGTAAAATGGATTTTCCTACAGTAAATTGCCTTAGCATTGTACTATTCGACCCACAATCGGACCCACCATTTGATTATGTGGGGCGGCGGTGGAAGAGTTTCGAAGAAAATTACAAGATCGAAACCCGGAAAAAAATAATTTGAAGATGGCAACTTAGTACAGTGTATAATCTTACCACACACTTGCATAGAAACATTTGTAACAAGTGGTGGATAAACCAAATCAAGTTTGAACTGCTCCATAGGCCTTCCCTCTGGCGCATGTACCAACCACAGGATCACCACAGCACAAAGGAGAAAGCGAACACGGATGGCTGTATCGAAACCATCGGCCATTTTATGGTTCCCTAGAAAGAGAACAATCTGATTGGTTAAAATACAACGTGGTAAGATTCCGTCAGTTTATCGTTTCAGATACTAACAACAGAAAAAAAAATGATATCTTGCGTGAAAAAAAAATTATGTCGCATTTAGGAGATATGTTACAAACCTAATAAATCGTATAAGTTATTTTAATAAGTTAAAACTGAGATTGCAACAAATATTGCCATGCTTTGTATTAGTTCTTTACACAACTTTACAAGTTACACAACTTGGCAGGTATGTTATTGTATTTATAGCTGTGGTGTTGGTTTACTTCCAAGTCACGTATTCTGAATACTATATTTAAACTACAACAACTGAGACCAGGCATGTTAACAATGTTTATTTTATCATATTTATAGCTGTGGTATTGGTTTATTTCCCAGTCACGTATTCTGAATACTATAATTAAACCAAAACAACAGAGGAAACGAATAACAGAGTTGATGTTTACTTCAAAACATTTACATCCGCCAAAACTGCAACTCGCTCACACAGTTCGTCCTAGCAACACAGACCCTCTCTTCGACGTAAAATCGAGAAAAAGAGTATAGGAGGACTTCAGATGACGTCATTGTTTACATTTTGCTTCATTAGCATAAATCCAACTTCAATCTTCAGACAAACGAAGTCGATAGAGTGAAAGAATATGTCACAGTTAGTAGTCCCCGAACATTTTGAGCGTGAAATGGTAAATACTTTTTCAGGAATGAGTCTCTGAAAAATTCAAAATTTACAGACAATCTATGGCTTGGAGGCAACTTCTGCCTCCACTCTCCAGGCAGACATTCTCTGTAAATTTTGAAGATTTTAAATGGCCATTGCTAAAGAAGGTATTCAGCATATTTCGCTCAAAGTCTCGGTGACTACTAACTGTGACCTGCTCTTTCACTCTATCGACTTCGTTTGTCTGAAGCTTGAAGTTGGAATTATGCTAATGAAGCAAAATGTATGTCATTTTACTCACCTACACGTGAATCTTAATAACGTTAGTTTGTTCCCGGTGAAATGGATGTGGATCCTGTGGTGTTGATAACGATTAGTGTACCGCCCCTTGGTACATGGTATGGAAATAACTTTATTACGGTCACCACATAAGTACAAATGTGTCTTTGTTTTCGAACCTATTTATGCGTATCCGGTATCGAAACTAATTCTGGTGAGCTGATCACGATCACCCCATGATGAAAAGACTGAAGAGCTATATGATAGCAATATCTTCCGAGATGTTTTTCTGTCCAAGAAACCTATAGCTAAAACAAATCCGTTATGTAATCTTAACCACATATGGATGGACAGAATGAATAAAATACTATCCGTTATTTTGAGAGTTTACTTTAATTTTTAATTAATGCAACATTTGGGCCGCTGGAGAGCAAATAATGCGAGCCTGAGTGTAAGCCACTAAGGCGACATCACTTCCTGGTTGTGTCTGATAAGGAATCAAACTCTTGGTGGTGTTTTGTGAATCTATAAATACCGTAAAGTCCCGAAAGTAACGAACGACCCTCGTTACTTTCGGATTTAGCAGCCCTTGGCTGACGTTACTTTCGGGGGGGTCGTTATTTTCGGGTGCCAAAATATGTTATTGTTAAGAAATAGGTCATGACTCACGAAAACATTCGAGAAAAAGTCATATATTTATTTGATAGAACAGTTTATGTTCCCGTTATTTCACTTGCAAAATTGTATTGAGTTAAGTAGAATGGCCAGCTTGTTCGTGTTTTCCTCCAACACATTACCATTTTTACTTTTGCAATATGAACAATGAGATTGATAGCGAGTTAAAGTGAAATAAAGTTGTTGCTTTGTTGCTATTTTTGCGTTGGAAGCGAGTCAATTTCTATCAGCATATTTTATGGAGGTGGCCTGGGCCGGAAGGGACGATAAATAGTTTTTAGTATCACTGCATGCTTGAATCATCTCAATTGGAATTGGCATAATAATGTATTAAACCGACCAAATTCACGGATTTCAAAGACTTTAAAGAAATGCGTAAAGCTAATGAGTAACACAAAATATATCTCTAATCACCTCCCCGTTGGGGTTGAAGTTTGCGGGAGAACAGGAAATAGCTGGTAAACACATACGTATGTATGGCCCCTTCATACCCAGGACTTCCAGTTGAGGCTGACAGCGCGGTATAAGGGAGACTGGAGCCCAGGACTGAAGAGAGGCAAACAAATTATTTTGCGAAGGAGATCTTTCAAGATGAGTGAATTGAGGCCAATAATTGTGGGTATAAGCCACGGATTTAAGGATTCTATCTTTGGAATCACTTCGCTGTTTAAACTAGAAAGGGATCTAGAGAAAAGAGAGGTTGAGAAACGACGATTTCAAGAAGATCGAGGGCATCAGAGAGCTCTAGAACGACAAAGACAGACAGCGACCAGGTTTGCACAGCTCAGCAAGGAGTTTTGATTTTTCACTTCCGTTAATTTTGAATACTGGATTCGAGATATTAATAGAGCCACTTCTTCAGCTTTTTATCCAAGGAAAACACATTTGAACCATACGTGTTGGTTTTCAGTAGCTACTTGCAAGTCAAAGTTTTTCTTTTAGGCCCACTTACAACCGAGATGCTCTGCGGGTGTTTGTTATTGTTTTGGTTTGTAATTTCCTGCAGGGAGTCCATCTACCCATGTGTTTCACGCCGCATGGACGTTGGTCTGACCAGTATTTGTTTCTGGGGAGAACATTTATATGCTGTAGTTATGTTTTAATAGTTGTTAGGCATCTACTTTTGAGGAATTGTACAGTATGACGGGGTGAAGGTGTCAGTGGCAGGCCAAGGGAAGGGGTGCACTGGTATCATGCGAGCCAGTTCAGTCTGAACTACTGGTAGTCTTTTTCATTGATACATGCAATTCCTGGACCTTTTATTTGTCAGATACTTTCACACAAAATGGTGCACTTCCCTTTCGAAAAGTCTAGATCTGCCCCTGGGAGGTGTTTTTGGTTTACCCTACATGTAGGACAAGTTGGGGGGTGCAGGGGGAGTATCAAATAATGGTTTTAGTCATAATTAAAAAAGAAATTTGGCAAATTTGTCAATTCATCTATTAAATATTAAAGGACAGCTTATTTTTATTCATATTGTAAGGAGGAGTTCAAACATCTTAAATCTCTTGTGCTTGCTTACTATCAAATATGCATACATTTACATGGGGGCCTGGCCCTGCATGTACATGTAGTAGCATGAGTAGTTGTAGTAAGTTAATTTTTTCATTTGTTTTTTCATTTTTTTTACCCAACCCCACAAGAGGGAACAAAAATTGTTTTACCCAACCTTTAAGTAAGTCAAAAACTTAATTACCCAACCCATTTCTCTTCGGTACCAACCCGCGGCATAAATAATGAACGGTCCCTTAAGGCTGAGCATTGTTCGGTGGTGTGCAAGCTATCAGACAGTAGAGTAACGGTAACAGTTTAGCAGTTAAGGCTGAGCATTGTTCGGTGGTATGCAAGCTATCAGACAGTAGAGTAACGGTAACAGTTTAGCAGTTAAAGGCTGAGCATTGTTC
>JAOBYG010181086.1:0-10329 GCA_025403545.1 Epizoanthus stellaris
GCGTTATACGATATCGATACGATCTGGTAGCAAGCCTTCTTATCGGGATCCGTGGATCGCCATTTTCGACGCTCGGGTCCACCACCCACGTATGCGTTGAGCTCTCACATCGCACTCGGCTCCAGGTTTTTGGCCAGGATCCGCCTCAGTTTTTTCACTTGGCTCAACTGCCAGCTTTGCTCGGCTCGCTGCTCCAGGCGATCGAGCAGCTCTTCGGCCGCGGCAGTGTCTTGACTGTTGATCGCCTGTGCAGCCTGATTGTAGAGAACGAAAAACTCCTCGTAGTCACCGGCGATGGACAGCTTTTCGAGTTGCTGCTCTACCGTCTGCTTGAGCCCCGGGTCTCGGGTTTCGCTCCGGATTCGGGCGAAAAGAGCGATAGCCTCGTCGACCTGGTCATGGCGCACTTTCCGGACCGCTTCCCGGTAGTCCATCTGCAACAGAATCTCCTGGGTCCGGCCGAGAGTGGCGGCATCAGCACCGGAAGACTTCATCCGTGCAATCGTGGCCTCCGCCTCGCTACGCTCGCCTCGCCGGGCGTGGGCGAGCAGGAGGTTGAGCGCCAGATCCGAACGCTCAGGGAAGAATTTGAGTGCTCGCTGAAGGGCTTCGACTCCGGCGTCAGACGCTTCGGTCTGCAAACCATAGGCATAGCCCAGATCAGCCCAGGCTTCGGCAAAGCCGTCGCTCAGCTCAACACTTTTGCGCAAAGACTCAATCGCCTTCTGCAGGACCTGCTCTTGAGCCTCATCCGCCGGCCGACGGCCCTCCAGAGTGCGCAATAGACTCTTGCCATAGAGAAAGAAAGTCAAGAAGTCGTCGGGATCGGTCGCCACGGCTTTTTCGTAGTGTTGCAAGGCCGCTTCGTGATCCTCGGCCGACTGCGCAAGATATCCCAATCCCGCCCAAGCGGGCCCGAAGTCGGGCTGCAGCTCCAAGGCCCGCTGGAAATGTTCTGCCGCTCGGAAGCCGCCGCCCCTGACGGCGCGGGCTGATAAATCACCGAGGTGGTATTCCAACTCATGGGATTTGAGATCTACCGATTTGAGTATCAAAAGGTCGAGCTTCTTCACTGAGATTTTCAGATAGGTCAGCGAGCCCTTATTCAGATACGCATCGAGCTCGGAGCTCAACGACTCGACGTCCGTTCCATAAGCTTGCTCGAATGCTTGGACCGAGGGCATTCCCGCGGCCAAGTTGCCGATGAAGACCAAAATCTGCTCTCGCGAGGCCTGCTCGCGATTGAGCAAATAATGAAATAACGCCCACGATTGCCTGAAAAACGTTTCCCGACGAGCCGGCGAGCTTTGCCTCAGATCTGCCTGATCGATCGCCATCAACTCGGCGGCCGGCAACAAGCCTCCTGAACGGTGCCTGATCCACTGCACATGCTCTTGCGACGGCAAGCCGAGCACAGCGAAATCTCCTTCGGTTTTGAAGGTGCTGTAGAACTCCGCGACCCCCTGTCGAAGCCAATGGGGCAGATATTGATGCTCTTGCTGCAAGCGATGATGAATATATTGTTTATAGACGTAGCGAGTCGGCACGAAATCATCATTCCCAACCACCACCGCATAATTGCCATGTTCATGCGGCACCAAATACCCGGCGTCGGGAGTTCCACCGATGACTTCCATCCCGGTCACCGGATCCTTCGGCGAGCTTCGATCCGCTCCCGGCTGGCGGAAGGGCGCCAGCGATCCTTCATCGCTGAAGACGTAGAAATAATTGGGCAACGGAGACTCGAGGCTCGAAGTGTTGGTGAGGGTCGCAAGCACGTGGTCAAGACGCTCGAGATCGGCGCCCACCCGATGCCCGACCTGATAGCCCGACTGACTAAAAATCGTAAAGTGCGAGGTTTCGGTCCTCGTCCATGGAACGCTCTCTGGCTCACCGACTGCCGGCCAAACCAACAAAAGTATGAGCAGGCCGATCATTACGCTATGACGCTGTTTCAACTTTTATTCTCCCTACGATTTTGAGGTCATCGATCACCGCCGCTAGCTCTTCCTACGCTTCGCTGCCCGGCCACATTCTAAGACGGGCCACAATGCGTTCATTCGACAATCATCATCACGGGTGAAAAGCAGTCAACTTATCCGGATTCCGCACGGCAAAGATCCGCTTGATTCGCCCGTCTGAAACCTCGAGGGTGATCGCTGTCGCCGGCATACCGTTTTCGAAGATCAAAAGCCCCGGAGAGCCGTTCAGCCATTGCGGAACGGCTGTCACGGCTGCGTCTTGATGGCGATGGTCTGCCAAGACCTCGACTAGGAACGCAGCTACGTTGTCGGCTCCGCGAAGGATGCCAGGCAAGGCGGCTACCTTGCCACCGCCATCCGAGTAGAGCTCCACGCCATCGGCTAGCAACGAAGAGAAGCGCTCCAGGTGACCTCCCCTCGCCGCGCTGAAAAAACCTTCCAGGAGCCGCCGGTGCTCTTGCGGCGATGAGCGGAATCGCGGCTTGTCATCACGGACTCGCTTGCGAGCCCGGCTGGCCAATTGGCGACAACTGGCGCTCGTCTTGCCCACAGCCGCCGCCACTTCCGCGAAGCTGAGATCGAAAACGTCGTGCAGTAGAAAAGCCGCTCGCTCCATCGGCGTCAGCTTCTCGAGCGCCAAGAGCAACGCGACCGACACCGTATCGTCGAGCTCCACGCGGGCGCCCGGATCCGATAAGGGCTCAGCCGGGAACGGCTCGGGAAGCCACTCGCCGACGTAGATCTCGCGCCGGGCACGGGCCGATTGCAGCTGATTCAGAGCCAGACGACTACAGACAGTGATCAGCCATGCTCGTGGGTTCTCGAGCTGAGCGAGATCGGCTTCGTTGAATTTCAAATAAGTATCCTGAACGACATCCCTTGCCTCATCGAGGGTGCCCAACATGCGGTAAGCAATGCCTTCCAGAATGCTTCGGTGACGTTCGAAAACTGCGGCTTTTTCGTTCTGCATGATCCTTTACTCGCACGGATTCGACATCAGCACGGCGAAGCGCCAGCCTGCCGGAGTGTGGCGGAGCATATGAGTATATTTCTGCCGAGCTGAATACACTCCGGCGCCGTCCGCTCGATCAGTCGTCGCCTCTTGCCGGCCGATCTCCACTGCGACTTCACCGCTGCGTTCCACGCGTACTGGAAATTTCTCGAAGCTGGCGAAAGACGCTCGGCCGAGGAGCTCTTTCTCGACTCTCAAAAAATCGTCACGGCCTGAGATCACGTCATGCCCCGGCACCAAGAGTTGGATGTCATCGGTACAGAGATCTGCGTACGCCTCTGCGTCGCCGTTGACGATAGCCTCGGCCTGAGCCTGGCGCAGGGCATTGATTTGCTCTTTGTCGACGCCGTTGAGCTGGCCTTGCCAGAGGGGAGGTATCTCCTCAACGAACAATCGATCGATGTGCTGACGAGCTTTGGCCAAACCTTGCTCTTTGGTCATCTGTGCCCCTGCTGTACCTTGCAAGGTGACGATCTCCACGGATTCGATGCCGACGAAAGCGAGAATCGCTTTCAAATAATCCGTCTGAAAATCGGGTCCGTCCTTTGCCGAGCCACCTCTGGCCATGACCACTGTCGCGGCTTTTTCCTGGAGCAGCCCACGATATCCGTCCCCTCCTGCTTCGAAAGTATGTCCAGCTCGGACGATATGGTCGAAATAGGCCTTGAGAGTAGATGGCAGGGTCAAGTTGTAGAGCGGGCTGGCGATGAGCAGATGGTCCGCATTCTTCAGCTCCCGAATCAATGCATCCGAGAGCTCAGTCGCGCTGGAAGCGATCGGCTGGTGAAACGCGGCGATCGTCTCGTCTGAGAGATGAGGCACAGGCTCAGCAGCCAGGTCTCGCCGCAGGACGGTGCCGCTCGCATGGCGCTCTTGCCATCTGCATTGGTAATGATCCGCGAGCTCGCGGGTATGGGATCCTCGGGTTCGAGCGCTGGCATCGATGCGGAGTAATGTCGTCATGGTGGTCCTCAGTTCGTTGAAGGTACCCATGAGACAATCCAGGCTCGCTCAATGTGACACGACCATGGAAATTTCAGCTGCAGAATCATGTAGCTAGTCCTAAAACTAGCGCTAAGAGATGCGGTAGCGGCAAGCTTTGATACAGATGGTTGATTGCCAAGGAACTAACGCTCTATTCACGCCTCTTCGAAAGAGGGCGAGCGAGGCGACCGTGCGCGACTACTACTCCTCTACTCTGTCTCGAAGCTACTCGTCGCCACGGTCGCGTAGGATGAACTCCTGCTCGTCTCCGACTGCAATCTCGAATTCGAAGGTGTCAAAGCTCCCCAGATGGCTCCAGCCTTTCAGCTGATATTCGCCTACAACCAGCGGGATTCTCTTTCCCGTACGGCCGACCTTGTCACTTCGCCATTTGCCCTGCTCATTCTTTCGAGATAGCCAGCAGCGCGCGTCTTTCATTGGCGATCCGTCTGCCTCCTGGTACCGGATTGTCACATGTCCAACCGGCACTTCGATGCGGAATTCTTGGCGATCCTCGTCCGTGAGCACGAGACCCTCGTGGGTATAAGGGGTCAATAAAAGCGGCAGCTTCAGATCATAGGTGCCAGGCAGCGCCCGAGCTCCGTTGCCCCGATGCACACCGTATTTCTTCTCGCCGCCTTGCCACAACTCATAATTCGAACGGAAGTCGATACCGCTGCCTTCAGCGACCATCTTGATCTTCGCGAGCACGGTATGAATCAGCTCAAAGTGGATTTCCTTATGGTCACCGTCGGCGAAAGTCTCAGTGACCGAGAGGTCATTTTCGGCATTAGGCTGACTGCGGAATTCATAGGTGCCTGGCTGGAGATAGGTACGATCTTGGGCGCGAAAGCTCAAGACCTCGTCGTCGCCCTGGTAAGCGGTCACGTGCGACCCTCGATTAGGCTCGCCGCGCTCAGTAAATCGGGCCTGGACTGATGGTGGCTCAGGCACGATGATCTTAGCTTTCGTAGCGCCCGTTTCGCCGACCGAAATTTTTTGAGTGACGGGCTTATAAAGACTGCCATCGCGTGTCTTGACGCCGACTATGATCTCCACTTCTCCTGGTGGCACTCGGTTGTGTCCGTTGCTCGAGACCTCGAGCGTCTCGCCGTCAGCAAGGCGTGCCGAGCCTTGCACGCGCATTTTTTCGCCCGCTTCATTGCTGGCAAGAATGTCGAGCACTTGCCAAACTGAGGCTGTTGTTGGTTCTGGATCTGCCGCTGCTTGCTGAATCTCCTTGAGGCCGGCTGCCAGCTCATCCGCCGACTGGGCGTCGCGGTATTCAGTGCCGGAAGCCTCAGAGATGCATTGCATGGCCGCGCGTTCCTGATCTTCGAGTCCCAAACCGACTACATGGACCCTGATCGCCACATTCTTCGCCTGCCATTCGCGGACCAGCGCGCAAGGATCCTCGTCGCAGGTCTCGATGCCGTCCGATACCAGGATGATCTCACCCGGGCGATCACCGAAATCCTCGAGCGCGGCGCGTAGGCTGCGCGAAATCGGCGTCTTGCCCTTGGGATTGACCTTCTCCGCGAAAGCAGCCATACGTGAGAGTGCGGCGTCCGGCGCCCCGAACGGCACGACCAGCTCGCTATCGGCGCAATCCCCTTCGCGTCGGTGACCATAAACCCTAAAAGCTAGCTCGCGCCCTTCATAATCATCCGCGGAAAAACCGCGGATCACCTCTCGCGCCGCGGAGATCTTATGGGTGCCGTCGGCGAGTTGCCCCCACATCGATCCCGAGCCGTCGAGAATGACGTAGACGCCCGGAGTCTCTTCGCTCGCCGAAAGTGAAGCGCAGAGCAGGGCGGCGATGAGCACAAGGAGATTGAGGCAATATTTCATGGGCGGTTTCCTCGGAGATTAGATCGAGACGGGGATGGGCTTCTATTCTACCCGGGCAGGTTCGCATTGGAGATCGTGAACCTCCGAATATAGGCGAATAACGAAGTGGTGAACGAACCCCTTCATTGGCTGCAAGAGCTTGACACGGCAGGCGTCCCGGCTCAGGATGACGGTCCTCAGTTCGTCAACTAGGAGACTCTCCATGCATGCTCTTCGCTCATTGGCAGCCCTTGCTCTGCTGACACTCTTTACCTCGTGCGCCCATAGCCCAGCACCGGCGCCGGCAGGTGACCAGATCACTGATCATCAAGATGCCGGATGCTCACGGCACCATAGCCTCGACGCCACCTTGTGGCTTCAGACCTCGGCCGAATACCAGGCGTCTACGACCCAGACTTTTCATCATGCGACTCGGCAGATGGAGCAAGCCCTAGCGGATCCCACCTGGACCGCCGCGCTTGAGCAAGAGAGTTCGCAGATGGCGGATCTGCCAACCGCCATCATCGTCGATGTTGACGAGACGATCCTCGACAATTCCCCATTTCAAGCTCGCCTGGTCGCCGATCAGCTGGTCTACTCGCCAGAGCCGTGGAATTCTTGGGTCAACCAAAGCGCCGCCGTCGCGCTTCGTGGAGCGAAGGATTTTTTGACCCGGGCTGATGAGCTGGGAATTACGATTTTTTACGTCACCAACCGAGAGGCTGAAACAGAGCCCGCAACGCGGAAGAATCTGCAGCTTCAGCACCTACCTATCGATGAATCTCGTGACACTGTCCTGATGAAGGGCGAAAATGGTTGGAGCTCCGACAAGAAGAGCCGGCGGCAGGCGATCGCAGAAACCCACCGAATTCTGCTCTTGCTCGGCGATGATTTGAACGACTTCGTTTCCGGTGCCAAGGCCAAGGATCCGACAACCCGCCGGGATCTTGCTGACTCTCACAAATCCATGTGGGGCACGCGCTGGTTCCTATTCGTCAACCCAACCTATGGCTCTTGGGAAGCGAGCCTCTATGAGCGAGATTTCAGCAAGCCAGAGCAAGAGAAGCAAACCCTGAAGTGTCACCATCTATCGCCGTTCAAGCCTTGATCCAAAAGTGAATATAGGCGAATACAAGATTCGCCCCTACGCAGAGGTCACGGGCCATGCAGGGGCGATCTGTGTCTAGGCGAATACGAGATTCGCCCCTATTTCTTGATGGCAATTCCCCAGATCGCGGTATTGACCGGGTAGAAAAGAGAGCGATTGAAGCGCCGCTCCCGCACGTGAAGATTCGCAAACCCCGCACTCGCCAGCTCGCTTGCGGTATCGCGATGCGTGTGGCAGCCCTCGAAGAGCCAGGACCAGGGCCGAGCGATCAGCCGTTGGACCCAGAGGCGCAACGATGCGGGCGGTGCCGCAACATGCTCGACGAAGCGAAATGTGCCGCCCGGGCGCAGGATACGTCGCACTTCGGCAAGAACCTGCTTTGGGCTGCTGACTGTGCAGAGCAAAAGTGAAGCGATGACGTGATCAACGGACTCGCTAGGTAGCGGAATATCCTCGGCCGAGGCCGGCAGCAGCGTTAGATTGATGCTTCTTGAAGCTGCATTGCGGCGCAGGCGATCGTGCATCGCCAGGTTGGGCTCGACCGCGATCAGGCAACTGCCGCTGGCAACATAATCGAAATTGGCGCCGGTACCGGCGCCGAGCTCAACGATTGTTCCCTGACCCAGCCCAGCGAAGGCCTGTTGCTTATGCCAACGCCCAGAGTAGTTGATGTAAGTGTCGAAGAAGTCGAAGAACCAGGCGTTGAAGCGGCCGCGGCCGCCATTATGGAAGGTAGTGTCCGTGTTCATTTCTGCTCTATCAATCATGGGCTCAGGCCTCGTATTCGCTCTTGTTGAGCATATGTAGTGAGAATCAGACTCTCTCGGTGCTACGAAAAGGATGATTAAAAGCCGCCGACAAGAGTCGACCACTCGGATAGATCACCGGTCTCAAAACCGGCGGCAAAAACCGGCACTGATGGCTCGATCACTCGGAACTCGTCGGCACCGGCATCGGCCAGCTTCACGGCCGCCGTCTGCCGCCGAGCGCTAAAGAATCTCGATCGGCGCTCGAGCTAACGACTGACGCAGTAGATGCAGGTGGCTACGGTGTCGTAGCTGAAGGCTGGTGAGAAGTTCGGGTCAGCACGACTTTGCCCTCAGCGTGACGCCGAAGCTTCGAGGCCCTCGATCTGCCGCAGCTCTTCGATGGGCTTGAGTAGAACTTCCGGCGCCAGATAGATAAGCCCTGCGCCAGGCTCTAGCAGGTAGCTCTTCGCGGGATTGATGACGTCTTCTCCCGCGGGCGTGCGCACGCCGATCACCAGACCACCCTTCTTGGTCAATTCCAACTCGACGAGTAATTCGCCGAATACGATCGGCTCGGTTGAAACCCCAGGCACCTGACCGATATAGAGATTATGGGCACCCGAGACCAGCACGCCGGTCATCATGGAAGCCGTGCCGTGGTGGCGCACCGCGTGGGCGATCATTGAGTAACCGATCCTGCGGGTCTCGATGACCTCATCGGCTCCGGCGGTCTTGGCATGATCTACATTCTCCCCATCGAGGATCTCGGCCACCACATAGAGCGGGTAGCGACGGGTGCGGATCAGCTCGTTCTGGCGGCGCAAGAAGCTGCGGATCGTGAAAGTGGTGAGAATGGTGCGGGCGTCCGCGGCCTGCGGGTTCATATCCCGCGCCCCGCTGACGATGACGGCGGCGGCCTGGGCCAGACGAACCTTCTCGAGCTCACTTTCCTTGCTCGGATCGCCCTCGACCCACAGAAAGTCGGGAGATAGGTCGCGCGGGCGTTCGTGATCGTCGATGATCACGACGCGGGTCTCCGTCAGGTCGAGCTCCCGCAACAAAGCGTCCTGCAAGAGATGGGTGCTCTCGTCATAACCGCAGACGACCACATGATTGGCATAGTTGCTCATTCTGAACTGCTCTTCCCGGATGCTCAGCATCCCTTGCACCAGGCTCGAGCCGACAATGCCGGCGAATAGAGCCAGGGTAATCAGTCCCGCCACCATCAGGACCATGCCGACGATCCGGCCGAGAAATGTCACCGGCGTCACGTCTCCGTAACCCACAGTAGTGATCGTCACAAGCGCCCACCAGAGGGCGTCAACCGGACTGTCGAGACTCGGGTTGGACCTCGCTTCGACCAAGTACAGACTCAAGCCACCGATCGTGGTGGTGACGCCGAGCACGCTGAAGCCGAAAATGAACAGCAGGCCGTTTTCTTCGAGGGCATGAATCACGATGGCAAAAGGGTTGCGGTAGCGGAATATTCGAACGGTACGCAACAAGCGCAGAAGCCGCAACGCGCGCAGTCCCCGCAGCTCCGGGAAGAGGGCCAGCACAGCCAAGATGTCCACCAACATCATCGGGCTGAAAATGTAGTAGACGCGCGCCATCAGGTGGCTTCGAAGATTCCTCGCTGTCGGGTAGAAAACCTCTGCCGACGGCGGCCGGAAACTGACCACTCGCAGCACGATCTCAAGGGCGAAGATGACCAGCAAGATGCGATCGAGCTGCCGCAAAACCTCCATGGCCGCACTCTCCGCGGACACCAGCGCCTCGACCACCAGAAGCAAGATCGACAAGACGATCAAGACCCATACCGCGCCCTGAACCACGCGGTAGACACGGGTGGACGGCCGGTGAAAGGCTGAATGGAGAGTAGACATGTGATTCAAAGCAGATGCCCGGCAAATTCGCCAGCTGCGCGGACCAGAATCACGGTCGGTAGATCACCGACCAGATTCTGCAGTCGTTCGAGATAGGCGCTCTCTTGACCTTCTGCGACACTCTGCAATCCCATGAGTACCAGATCCGCGTCGCGAGATTCAGCATGGATAACCTGATGGATGGTCTCGCTGCCCTTTCGAGTTAGTACTTTCGCCGAAGCCTTGATCCGGCAACGAGCGATCAATTCGTCAAGCGAAGCTGCGGTCTTCTGAGAGGTCATCTCGTTGGACCCGATGGTCTTGACGTTGAGGGTCGCGTCTTGCCACTCCGCGTTGACCGAAATCAAATAGGCAAATAGAAGAAGCATATCGCCATTATTCTCCAGCCCGCCCCACCAGATATCGATCTGCTTGAGCTTCGATGACCATTTGCGCGGCGCGATTCGGCAAATGATCGTCGATTTGCCGAGAAATTCGGCCTGGCGCACGATCGCCAACAACTCTTCCATGCGTTGCGGCTCCTCAGCCCAGCCGAACATCAGAGTATTTGAAGAGATCCCCGCGATTCCGTTGGCTTGCGCGATCGCCAAGACTCCCTGCTGAAAGCTCGGTACCACCTCAGTCTCGGCGAATGCGACGATGCCTTCTGAGTCGAGGTAGCGCTCGGCATCGGCGGTCGCTTCTGCGACTTCCCCGGCCAATTCCTCGAGCTTGCCCAGCCGCAGCTGGCAGAGGGTCAGGATGCCCCGTTTCTGATTGAGCCACGCCGCGAACCGGA
>JAOBYG010181197.1:0-10327 GCA_025403545.1 Epizoanthus stellaris
TCCTAGTCTATCTATCCATCTGAATGCCTCATACCAAGTTATTAGATATCCTAGTCTATCTATCCATCTGAATGCCTCATACCAAGTTATTAGATATCCTAGTCTATCTATCCATCTGAATGCCTCATACCAAGTTATTAGATATCCTAGTCTATCTATCCATCTGAATGCCTGCCCCTGTCTTCCTAGGATCCGTCTGTTTTACTTATTCTGTTTTTCGGAAGATAAATAACAAATCTGATTAAATTTCCGGATCTGCATATCTGAGTTGTACATCTGTCTGATTCGGTTATTCTTATTCTGTTAAACGAGTTATAAACGGAGTCCAACTGAAATCGAGTCCGATAGAAATCGAGTCCGATAGAAATTGAGTCCTATCCTAGTCCTATATAAATCGAGTCCGATAGAAATCAAGTCGTATATAAATAGAGTCCGGACTCACAGTTTCTAAGTGTGACAAACAATAGAACTGTGGCCCAGGCAGTTGTGAAAACAGTAAATGAATTTAACATTGACTATGATGATGTCCGTGTTTTTAACTCGGACAATGTTGCGTACATGAAAAAAATATTTTATGACACACTTTCTGTTTATTTACCTTTTGTGTCCATATGACCTGCCACAGCCATATCGTTAATCTCGTTGCCTCCAATGTCAAACGTGCCTTCAAAGAGGTTAGCGAATTTGTGAAATGTTTCTGAAATCTACTTTACGTGTCAAGTGGAAGAAAGAGCAGGTTTTTGAGTTTTCTGCAAAGAGTCGTTAGTCATGGGGACAGCGTCACTATGCTGCCTAACACAACAACCTAGATGGAGTGCCTGGTTTGACTCTGTATGTTATCATGCCGATTGCTTTTTCCTGTTTGAAGATTTTGTGCAAGAAGAGCTTGATTGAGGGAGAAAAGTTGCAAGCAATTCTCTTCTCCGGTTGGAAGAAATGTATGAAGATCAATAATTCATGAAGAAACTTCATGCCCAGTTTGCCTTTCTAAAGGTTAAGGCTCCCATTCTTATGACCTACCTGAAGAATTACTTTCAGCAAAGAATGCCACACGCTACCGAGGCACATGAGAAAATGGAGAGCTTGTTGCACTACCTTGATGTTAACACCAACTTGGGGGAAGAAGACCTCGAGTACTGCTTTGAAAGGGAATTAAGCTTCACTGGCCCTGAGAAGGAAGAATCAGTTAGCCTTTTCAATTCAGCTTTCGTTGCAGTCCATGAGAAACTTTCCAAGTATGAATCTTCGTGCAAAGTCTTCAGTTCAACAAGAAAAGGAGCGACAAGTAACTTGCAGACCTGAGACAAGCAAAGCAGTCAGTCCATAGGAGAAGCCAATTCCACGTGAAGCATGCAAGCCTAGCCCTTCAACTCGACAATCAACTGAGCAACAGCGCGAACCAACTTCCAGACCCGAGCAGGCAAATGATACTCCTAAAGCAACTCCCACAGACAAGCCAGTGCTTCCTGACGTGGGGGAATTTCCTAGATTGTTCAAGATTGCTAAGGAAAGCCGTCAACAGTCCAAGCCAGCTGCAGCAACTAACAACGCCAGTGGCTCTACAGAGACAACAAAGAAAAGAAAGCAAAGTGGTAAGATAAATCCACAAACAGTCTGGAACAACCCCCAAAAGAAAGAAAACAGGTGAACCAACAGGAGCGATCTCCAGAAACGCGATTGATGCCTTTCTTGGGGTGAAAGCAGATGTAGCACATGGCCCAAGAGAAAGTACTGCAAAGTACAGCACCATGAAAGTTCATCCGGTGTGTTATCAGCCATAGGGGTACATTATGGATTGGCTGAAAACACAGCTGTGAAATTCAACATGCAAACAGACTGTGTTTTCCCACAACACAAGCAGCCCCTTCTAGGTAGTTTGCTGGATGGTTCTGTGAACTTCAAAGGAAGCAGAATGTTTGATGAACAAGATCTTGAAAGTCTTTATGGTTGCAAAGAAAATGACAAAGATACTATCTTACGAACTTTGTCATTGAAGCCTATTTGCAACTCATTGCCAGCACACATTTTCGGTATGACACGAATGCTTTATTTACAATAATTAAACTCGCTCTCAACTATGGGAATATTTTTACCGTTAATAATATAAAAAAATGACATACTTTAATGATTTCAAGTCAGACTACAGATGTTTACTTGAAAAATGTTAGATTTATATTTTATAAATGTCACATGCATCGACTTGTGATATCAGGTCACTTTGGGTCGAATGTCAACACATAAAACCAAATTATTTAAACCTTTTGCATTTTGGTGTAAATGTGAGAACTGTGAGATAATGGCCACTGCAAGGGAATGTATTTGTTATCAAGAAATAAGTGCTGTGCAAGATAAGAATCTTGAGGCAGTTGTAGTTCAAACAAATGGTGTCCACAATGACACACTTCCGGTTTTTTGCTGTGTGCACAAACGAGTATTACAGACTGCCCGATACCAGTACTTGCAGCAGTATAGCGATGCATATAAAGGACCAGAACACAAAGAAAACAGGCATTTTGCCTACAGGCAGTTGGCAAGGTGGTGCTGGGGAACTTAGGCAGGGAGGTCAGGGTGGTTTTACCATCTTGTGCAATAATGTGCATACGGCACCACTTCCCTGCACCAGAATAGGAAGTTGAAGCTGTGATTAAACAGGTCGGGATTTCTGATTTTAACGCTGACTGCATTTGCAAATATTATTTTACGAGTGAACAATAAAGCAACAAATATTGCTTGCAGGGCTGAACTCGGTAGATTGCCTTTAAAACTCTCAACAGATCTTTTGATATTCAAATATTTTAAACATCTGTAACTCTACCGGAAAATTCACTTGCTAAGCAAGCCTTCTTTGACCTTATCAAACAGCATTTCAATTTTGTTTTGCAAAAGCAGGCCCTAAAAAAGAGGACAATGAAGTCCTTTAGTAGAAAAACTCAATATCAAAATGTTCCCGGTTTAAAAAAGTGTTACATTAAATATATAGCAACTCATACGTAAATTTAATTTCTCTAGCTGCTGGATTGTGATTTCATCGAAGAAAACTAGTCAATTCAACATCTTCAAAGCATGTTGCAGAGAGCAAATGAGTTTCTGAAGTCCTGGAAGCTGACAAAAACTCCAGCTCATCAGAAATGGAAAGTGAGGATGGAAAAAAGCAAAGCCAGTTGGAAAGATGCTCGACGTAGCATCTTTGAAGCTGTAATATCAGAATCAGCAGTTGCAAAACATCTTTGTGACAAATGCAGCTATAATGATGTTGCTGTTATTTGCTATGAGTGCCATAGGAAAAGCCAGTGCAGTGACAAAGCTACACATGAAATATTCCCATTCCATGATAGAAGTGCTGCAGCAGATGGATATCTGTACTAGATCTGCTGAATACTTCGTGCCCATCAACAATAACCGGATTGGCGTGAAAACGTTTCCAGTAGCATTTATTTATATTCTAGCCATTATAAATTAATTCTTCGGTCTCACTTTGTTTTTGATCAGATTAGGGTTCACACGGGCAGTGCAAGAACCGAGTTGCCTGACTTTAATCAATTGACTGTCACATAGCTAAAAATGAGCAGTGAAGGAGGTTGATGATGGAAGTATGGTTTACTTTGGCTTTTCCTCAAGTAGCAAGTAAAACCAACAATGGCAAATGCAACCCGTACATACCACGAAACTGGCTTAATGACCAGATTCAGCGACTTCAAACTGGGGTTTATGTTTTTTTCGTGGATCCCACAATAACTTGAGGAAGGGCTGGAATGCATTCAAGGCTAGGAGCCTGAGAATACTAGGACTCCCAAGAGACCACCTGACATCTCTGAAGGAGAGGAGAGATGCTGTCACTATCAGGGAATATGAGCACATCACAACAAACAATAGAAACCCTTCTAATTGGTTCATACCGCAGTGTACTTCTCACTCATATAACTTGAGATCGAAGAGGGACTGGCCCCCTATTTTTGCAGCACTAAGTGGCACCATCATTCGTTTATTCCTAGGGTGGTATCTCCGTTATAAGCTGTGGTTACGTGATTCTTAAGTATTTTTATACCACAAATAGCTTTCTATTACATTATATGGTTTTCAATTATTATTAGTATTATCTAGAATTGTCCATGCAAATCCATTGTAAATTATTATTATTATTATTATTATTATTATCCATCATCATTTACCCAAAGGTAAAGCAAACGGTCGAGGTGCTTCCCTTTACTGCAGAAAGGTACAACAGAGCAAAGACCATACTAGAAGCACGGTAAAGACAGCCAGGTGGTCAAAGTGTACATTTAAGAGATCCTCGACCTGCCACACATCCCTATGGCCAATGTACGGAAGATACACGAGGTTAGTAACACATTGAAATATGCAGTCCAAGCTTTGCAGACAATGGACAAAGTAGACTGTGTTAATGGTAACGCTGCCATGACGCTTGACAAGCTACTTGACATCAGTGGTGCACAATAACAGTTATGTATAAATATTTCATTCGATACTGTTTAGCCATTTCAAAAAGATTGAAAATAATAACTCAAAACCTAATACAAGAAAACTGAAACTTTATCTGCAGGTTTCCATGTGACATCACACTAAAGGGAGGACTTCCCTAGAAGAAGCCCTCCGAAAGATGAAGACCTGTAAAAGCTGCAAGCATTGCCGAAAACACCAAATCTAGTGCACAGCTGGCTGTTGAGAGCACTTAATCTTCCAATATGTGTTTTGTCAAAGTAAACTGTAAATTCATCTGTTGATTTGTAATCTGCACCAAAGAAGGACTGATTGCAGGGCAATCCCAAATACGCATGCCATCCACTATGTTGTGAAAACCACTGCCAACTCAGCCATCACTGCAAAGAAGTCACAGTTCTATGATCACAGACATCGTTTTATTGCCAGCCCAAGAGCAACCCAGAACAACCTCAACAGCTCCCATCAATCCAGGTTCTCCTAACATTACAGTAGAAGTAAAGCAGTTCTATGCCATCGATTATTTACAGCACTTCTACATTGTTATGGCCCTGGAATGTCTGAAATTTCTTCAGGGAGCTGGTTAGTAATAGCCAAGATACTAAGTTTAGTTTTGTGGCAAAATTTGGAAACGGATGTAACCTTTAGTTTTTTTGTGTGCTTTTGTTTACTTATCCGCTATTTTGCAGGGTACAGGTGGACTTGTTCCAAAACTTTGAGGAATTTTTTTAAAAAAACTGTCCATAGTTTAAACAGATTTAAAAATTACAATATTTTAGTGATGTATTTGTAGTGTAAATGTTTGCTTTCTAACAAGTTATATTGAGGTAGACAAACTTTCCTCTCCACAACTTCCCCTGCGCACCTTGTCCAAATATGTCATCCTAATGTCCAAATATGTCATCCCACCCAGAAAATGTAAAGGACTAATTTTCTTTCTGATATCTCTTTGAGAAACATGAATTTGTGTAAATCACCATTTAGTTAGTTTTGGAATATTAGCTCAAGATGCAGAGAAATTCAAACCTGAAATTCATGCATTAGAAAAGCTGAAATCTCTGTTCCCGTCAGCTGTAAATTGCTCCACAACATCAAAAAGTTAAAATATATGGGAAAACCACATAGTAGTACAAATGACTTTGTGAAGACTAAAAACGTCATCATCTAAACAAAATTACATATCAAAATATTAAGAAATTATAACGAGAAAAAACACCTCTGGTTTTCCCTACCGTGACAAATGGGATACTGTTATTACTAGCAATGAAAGTGGCAGAAAAAAATGATCAGAACAGAAACTCTCTGCACAAAACAATGAGATGGAAGATTTGATAGGTCATCTTAGAAGACGTCAGATGGAGTACGAGAAAAAAAGCATTCACATGTGATGCAATAGCATTAATTTCACTCTTACTTTATTCATTCTAGTACTCTGTCTAAAAAGAAAACTTATGACAAAACAATGTTAATTATACAGGACAGGAATTTGTGGAAGGAAGTAGTTAGAGTCTCTTGCTATTTAGACCAACAAGGATACAATTTAAATATCTCCTGGCATGGTAAAAGGGCCTTATAAACTGACAACGTTTTGGACTAATTTACAAGCATGCCAAATAGTTTGTTGCTAACATGTATAATAAGTAGGTTAATACTCTTGTCAGGTTTTCAGAGTGACGACTGTAACATAAAAATTCAAGTATTTCACATTTAATATTTAATAGCATTTAGACTGCGCAAATTCAACAAAAATGTTCATTTGTACATAACAAATAAAAATAATAAAGAAAGAAGCACAAGAAAGTAGAAGAATCTGAAGTTAGTTAAGGGTCTAAAAGCTACAGTAAACAGTGCATCACATGTACATAAAATTCAGACTGTCACAATCTATCTATATTTTATTATAATCAATGCCTTATTTGTTGGTAAACTTTCCTTCGGTATTCGGTAAGATATCTGACAGTTAATATTCTTACTTTCAGGCACGCAGCTATACAACAACAGAATAACAGCGCTACCCCGTGGATTGTTTGATGGCTTAGCAGCTCTTCAAATGTTGTAAGTACCTCCTTACCGAACGTGTCAAACCATAAAGACTATTATTATTATTATTATTATTATTATTAATAGTAGTAGTAGTAGTAAGTAGCTATGAAGGAAAGATGATTGATTTGCATGGTGACTAATACTTGATATATTCAATTTATTGTTATTTTATTATTGTTATTTTTATTATTATTTAACTGATGCAAAATAACTGTTATGATATACTTAATGTTTTTATGTAGAATAATACAATACAATACAATACAATACTTTATTTTATCTGGATTACAAGCTCAGCAGAACTGCTAGTTTTCAGATGTTCCATGAAAAACAACAACAAAATTTTCATTTTCATTTATTTAAAATTTAAAATTAATAAATTTAAAATTTAAATTTAAAATAACTATATGGTTTACAACTGACTTATAAATGTTTTTAAAATATATAATTATATTGCATAATACATATTGCATAATCCGTAGAATAATTTAGACACTTGTTAATATTTCATTATAGTAAATGGCAGTTTTAATAATTAAGCAGTTCCCAAAGTTTAATTGCTAATCTACTGAGAAGACAGGCATCACCTGTTGCCACAATTATAATGTGCAACTGGTTTACAGAAGAGTGTTGTTAAACTGCTTCAGGTTCTTGATACAGCATCAGTGGAAACACCTGATTTTATTACGCATTGGAGTATAAATAAAATTGAGATCAAAGTTTAGACGAAGGACAGAATAGAAAGAAAATAGTCACATTACCGGATTCAAGAAAGAATTGGGGGTCAGGGACATGCTTCCCCGATACATTTCTGAAAAACTGTGTTGTGTAGAATACATTTCGTGTATTTTGGGGGTTTGGGAATTGTGCCCCCCCCCCCTGCCCATCTTCCCACTCCTCCCTATGATTGCACAGTTACTAGTAAGGCGAAACCAAGTTGATTAGTTTTATGCCAACGGGTACGTTTGGTCAAGATATTGGGGGACAGGCAGGAAAAGAAGCTGTTGCCTCTGTAATAGTTTTCGCAAAAAATGACAAGTCGAGAGCGCAGCAAAAAAGGCTCTAGTTTAGCAATACATGTTGGCTGTCGCATGTGATCATTAAGAGAAACTAGTCGGCTGCCTGATTTTTGATATTCAAAATAATCAAATAGAGATTTTTTGTTATTCCAATAGTAATAGCGTGATAAGAATTGTTCACATGAACGAAAAAGTAACAACACAAAAGTTTAAATATTTTGGAAAGTACTGAACAGGTACAATCCAAGCTTTGTATGTGACCTTAATTGTCCGTATGTTACATTCTGAAAACTTGTCATCAACTTCCGCCAAGACAAACTTAAATTATTTTGTAATATTTGCGTTATTATAGAATTATTATTATTTTGTTGTCTTTCTTTTGATAATGCAATTTTAAATTGAAGAAAGTGTCATAATTTTAGTCAATGCACCATTTATTCAGTGACATGGCTGCTGCAGTGTCAGATTCCGAATCTGAAATATTTGAGCCACCTGTATTGGTACGTGCTATTATGGATTTTCAGTCTTCTTTAAATCTATAATTAGTAGTGCTTAATCGTCTTAGTTTAGCGCCACTTCATGCTGATCAGACAATACATGGAACTATTATTTAGTTAAAAATCAATATGTAACACTGAATAGTTATCATTTTGGAATGGGGTGGGGGTAGGATAACTTTTGCTCGGGTTAGAAATACGAAACATATAGTTTGAATTAGAAAACCAAAATTTTAGGGTAAAAGTGGTGGAAAAAGACAAAATGCACTCAAAAAATTGATTGGAACCAGAAGCTCATAAAATGTTACAACTGTAGTGTTTGAGTTGATGTAGTATTAACTATTGATCAATGACGAACTTCCTATTGATGTAATCACGTGACTATTATATCCTTATCATTGTAAGTAAGTAGAAATACCAGAGAGTCGAATAAAGCTATGTGGTCCTTCCATTCTCTATTGTAGAACGCGAACCTGAGAATCTAACAACTGGTGACGAGCGACGGCTAGATATATAATTGGATGTATGGAATCCTCTGATCCAGCCAAGGAAGACTGGAGTGCTTACACTGAAAGGTTCGAGCAGTTTATTCTCGCCAACGACGTAAGGGAGGAAAAGAAAATCGTAGCCACGTTTCTTACGATAGTAGGAAGCAAGACCTACAACCTGCCGAGAGATTTACTGGCTCCACAGAAGCCAGCAGAGCTGAAGTACAGCGAACTGATAGCGACTTTACAGAGTCACTCTGACCTAAAGCCACTCGTGATTGCCGTGTTGAGAACTGGGTCATTTGCGCCAATTCGTGACATGAGATAGATTAGTGAAAACTATATTAGGACAAATGTATTTACTACAACCTGAAATAACGTCAGCAAGCACATTCAAGATTAAAGTGTTGGTTTGGGAGGAGTTATATTGATAGCATATTTGAATCAGCGGTAGTAATAGCTAACGTTCTTTCAGGGAAAACCCATTTCTTATGTACTAAGTTTAATTTGTAGCCACATTTGGAAACATAGGTAACCTCTAGTTTTAGCATAAATAGAGAGCAAGATTTGTGAAAATTCAGAGTAAGAGAGAGTGAATAAAGACGAGAAATAACCAACAAGTGTCCGGACTCATCTTGGAGGCAGATAGTTTGCAAAACGTCGCACCTCCAGATGAAGATTTGACTATTTGAGAAGACATGGCTCTAAGAAGCGAATACAAACCTGGATATCAAATTAGTACAACTTCAAATAGCTGCCAACAAAACGGACAATGACCTACAGACCGCTAACAGTGAAGCGATCGAGCGACATCTTACTGCTATGCAAGCTCTGACTAGCGAGGCAGGCTCATGCAGAAGAGCAGTGGACGCACAAAAAATCGGTGAGAAAGTGGTGGTAGACGATACCACAGCACAGAATGCTACCATCAAGGAAAATATAACAAAAGCAGATGTTGAAGTAATAAAAATCAAGCACTGGATAATTGCCCAGCAGAAAGAAAATGAAGCAGCCGCGAGAGATCAACAAATGCAGTTTGAACTCGAGCTCCAGCAGATGAAAATCAAAGCTGAACAAGATGTTGCACAACAGCAGCAGCAGATGAGCAGTACAGAGCCCAAAAAGGAGCAGATTGCAGCCTAACTGCCCAAAATAACAACTGCGAGATTTGAAGGCTCCCCGCTTGACTGTCCACATTTCTGGGGTCAGTTTACCGGGATGATTGCAAACAACCAATGGCACCGACTCATAAGTTCACCTATCTATGCGGGTTCTTGGCCCCAAAGGTGAAGAGAACAGTCGAGGCCCTTCCACCATCTCCCAAAGGCTATAACAGAGCCAAAGCCAAATTTCAAGCTCGGTATGGAAAAGAATTGGAGATCATTAAAGCCTATATATATATCAAGGAGGTATTGGACCTTCCCACCATAACAAATTCTAATCCACGCAAAATACTTTAATTCCGTGACAGACTGAACTTCTGTGTTCAAGCACTCCAGACAATGGGAAAAATCCAGTGCGTTGATGGAAACGTGTCAATGACACTCGACAAATTGCAGGCTATCAGAGGAGATCTGGTGCATACAGACCCCACCTGGGAAAACTGGAACTCTGTTATGATTAGATAGTTACTAAAAGTAATTAATACCTGCACATTATTAACAATGATTGTTGTTTGGAAATGCTAAGCTGCATATGCATGTAGGCCAGTTTGGCCTCAAACTCAGGGGCATCGAGTGGTAGAAAGAGAACAGTAAAAACAGGGACCCCTCTTTTTAGGGCAGTAGCTAGGAATGATCCTGATCTGGGGCCACTTGGTTGC
>JAOBYG010181308.1:0-10324 GCA_025403545.1 Epizoanthus stellaris
AACCGGCCTCCCTCCCTTCAGCCTTGGATATCAGAGGACTGACACTAGTAAACACGGAAGTATTTCTGGTTAACCGGCCTCCCTCCCTTCAGCCTTGGATATCAGAGGACTGACACTAGTAAACACGGAAGTATTTCTGGTTAACCGGGGAAGACAAAGCGTGAACAGACTCGAGCTCCGCAAGTGAATTCAACTTGAGTTGAAACAACATGGCCAACTGCGCATGCGCACACAACGTCCAAAACAATCAGGCGGATATCTTATTGAGATCGTCAAGATGATACGCATTTTTAACAATTGTAGGCACTGAAAGTAGCCAGTATGGCACCAGATTATGAAAGTTGGACTTTAGAATTAAAGCGACTCGAATCATGCAGCTAGCAGGTGACAGATCAATATGGGAATTTCATTTTATAAATTTGTTCTGATTACAAATTATATAGTCCTTTTGTCTCAGTCTGTTAGAGATCTGTGACATGCGCGCTATTTACTTCTTGAATAATGACTGTAGCTTTTGTGCGGTTTAGTTTCGTTATATTTCGTTTCCATTCCATACGTTGCTCCCAGAAGTACGTTACTCCTGAAAGAAAACTTTCTTCCGTGTGTTCACGTTTGTTGTTAAATTTCTAGTTCTTATGAAGAATCAGTTCATTTTTGTTTCAATTATTTATAGCCGCATGAATCGTCTTGAAACCGCAAGGTATTGAAAACATGTTGGTTATGCTGTCTATTACTAAAAAAGAGAATGATTGGGGTAGTCCAAATTGGCTGTGAGTAATTTGTGACAGCTTGCCGGCTGACTGTCGCCACTAGAATGCCAGGAAAGCTACTCGTTAAGCCAGTATTGAACTCCAGTAAATTTGACTTAATTTGTGTAATGGCCGCTCATTGTTCTGTACAGCTGCGGATTCGAGTGCGTATGTCGTAACAGCTGGCGTCCGTGGCTAGCCGTACAAGATATCGGCCAACTCGTCAACCAGTAAAAACATTTCATGTGTATCAAGAAGACAGGTGCAAGGTTTTTGTGGCATTAGTGGCAATATCATCAGTTAGCTTGGTTTTAGTCCAGATCATCGCTGCATGCAGATAATGAATTCAGCTGTGATCTAGACGTCGGATAATTTAATAGCCTCGGGAACCAGTTTTTCAATAGAAAAGTTGTCTTTTCTTCCGGCTTTGTATTCGATGGAGTTCTGTTGTCTTTATTATTAACTCAAGGACAGTTTTGTGCAGCATTACATTTTGCGTTTTCAAAAGATAATTCTGTGATCTAGAAGTTGGATAATTAGCGTCGGGGAACCGGTTTCAGTTTCGGTGGAGTTCGATTGTCTGTGTCTGTTAACTCAAGAGCAGTTCCATGCAGAATTACATTTTGCGTTTTTGAAAGATAATCCGTTTATTTAATGTATCTCCAACATGGTTTTTAGGATATACATGAAAACAACAGACAATGATATATTCCCGTTCCACTTGGAATCTTTGATAATATCATATCGACCCATATCATATCGTATCATATCATATCATATCGTAACGTAAGATAAAATGGAAATGTTGTTGGTTGTACGCATATTCTCTTTGTGCCATAAGGCGTTATTAGAAGACATTTGAAATAGAAGAAATAAGCTGAGTTTGTTGCCGCGAGCGAACATCATTGCTTAACCAAGCTGAGGCTTCTTTGGTTTCCCTTTGGCAGTAGTTTATTCGTTACGCTGGAGAAGCACGGTTAGGTTTTCTAGAGTGCACGGTACATAATACGTAATTCAGCCTCGTGGCTAATGGTGTAGTGTATTGACTGCCAACCGCGCAGTGACGCAGCGACACTAATCGCGTATGCCGAGCAAATTTGACATGCGAGCCATAGGAATTTTGTCTAGATAAGTTTGAACCTGCGACAAGTCAGCGCCGCGGTAGCAGCAGTTGCGCAAATTCAAGATGGCGGAAAATTTCCTTCGTTCCTGTTACCTTTCTATGTTCATGTTAGCACTTAAATCAGTAAAATAGTTATGGAGACAACGTTCACGACAACACGAAGGTAGATACTGGGATGTTCTAGGTAGGCGAAACCGAGAATAACTACTGGATTCAACGACGTGCAAAGTGGTTTCGCTCAATTCTGTTCCAGTTACACGTTCTATATCTGTAGATCAAACGCCGTGTAGTTTCTCGTATGCGGCAGCCATGGCTGTATTGTTCACCGACCTCTCTTCATTTTGCCACTTCACTGTCGCAATGGCCACCGAAAATTGTGTCAGTTACCGTATGGCGGGAAATTTTTGCGGGAATTCATTTTTGCGATTTTGGTGGATTTTCGGGAATTCGCAAGAATTACTTCCCGCAAATATAAACTCGCGCAAAATAAACTGAAAATTTGCAAAAACTTTCTGACGTTCTGGAAGAAAAAACTTTAGCGCGAAATACAGCAAATATTTGGGTTGTGTGACTGTACATTTATTCAGTGGCAACAAGAACCGTAAATCAACAGTTTCCGAGTAACGTAACGAGTAATCCAGCGAAGAAAACTTACACACAAGTCAAGCTACTAGCAGTTATACGGCCATGAGAATTCAAGGCTACACTGAAACGAATCATCCTAAGTGATTGTTAAAACAGTATAAACAGCATGCATTTTCATTATTTTTTGTTCTGTTTTCTAGGATTTTTGCTAGAATCGCAAAACTTTATTCCCTCGGGCTAAAATGCATCCTTCCGAATCGCAAAATTAAAACCCACAAACTCCACAAATCAGCAAAATTAAACTCCCGCAAAACTTTCCCGCCATACGGTATATGAACAGGTCGAAATGACAGCAGACTTAATTTGTATTTTCAGTCTGTCCGCAAATCGAGTACGGATAGCTGTGTGGGGATTTGCTGATTCACTCTTACTGGTTCCTGGCGGAGAGGGAAGGGAGTTTACGACGAAGTGCGCGGGGGAAGGGGGGAGGAGCGTAATCGAGGGGAGCGCTTAATCGAGGGAGGGCGCTCAATGGACGAAATACGGTATTCACTTTACGGAACAAAGATTACTTTTCAGCCCCGAAAGTATTGCACTAGCTTGCTTTCAGCTTAATCGAGGGAAGCGCTATTCATTTTAAGGCCAAATGATTTGTATGAATACCCAGATTATGAGTTACGAATGCTACATTTTTAGTACGCATTTTGTATTTGTCTTTTTCCAATTTTTGGCAGTTTAGTTTGCCTTTCTCGCTGGAATCGCAAGAATGAATTATCTCGAGATCAAATGGTATTTCCAATGCAATATTTCTTGTTTTCCAGATATAAGTACCCCCGGACATAAGCCCCCCGGATATAAGCTCCCTTGCAACCCCTGGGCTTATGACCGGGACTTACGTTATGGTAGTACTGGAAAATATTCTGTATGCGCAAACGATCCCTGAGAATTGTAAAATTTATGCTAAATCTGGATATAAAGATCTGGATATTTTATTCATAACAGTATAAATTTGCTTTGGATTTCAGCATCAAGAGCACAAGTGAGCTCTCTTTTGGTGATGGGCCGCGAGCTGTACATTGGCACGAGCTGGGGGTGTATACTGGTGTGTAACAACCTCTCGCTGATGGTATACACTGTGGTGCGGTCACACGAAGAGACCATCAAACTCCTTCTGCCCGTTGTCACGCCAGTGGTCACGCAACACTCCCCATCTGACCAACCGCAACAGAAGTCGATGGTGCTGAGCTGTGGCCGAGGGTATCGCAATCTGAGCACAGTGTTTAGCGGCACAAGTGTGTATCCTAGCCGGCGAAGTGGGAAACCGCTGGCCAAGCACGAGTCCGTGATGCTTGTGTGGCTGGCCGACGAATGGGAAACACGCACGAGGGGATCGACGTGAAGATATTCCCTGCCAAGTGAGATGATTGATCTCATCTTTCTTGCATTCTTCGCTCTGCAGCTCACTGAAATTGCAAGAAGATAAAAATAGAAGCGCGAAGTTGAATATTGCTTGAAATAGAACAACAAGATTAAATTTCTAAAGTTACTAGCCGAAAGAGAAAGGTTGAGGCGTTACAGATATGGCAACGGGGATTTGCTGGTGAATTTAGGGAGAGAAACCTTAATAATTGACTATTCTTTCCCGTTACAGTTACTTGCTCACTTCGGTAGTGCTAACTCGTGATTTCCGGTGTTACGAACTGCCTTCATCGGCATTTGCTGCAGACTCCAAGATGGATGACTTATTTTCTTTGCAGTGGGAATGCCTTTTCGGAACCTTGAGGTTTGAAAGTTCAGATCTTGCTACAGAAGGTCGTATATTTCATTATTACATTAATGCTGTGAAATTATGCCGTGTATCTTTCTATATCAAAACTTTCGGTTCATTTTTTGTGGCGGATTAACAATGGCGAATTGTAGTTATCTGTGACTTGCGTTTTGTTGTGCGACTAAATTTCAAGACTTTTATGCCATTATACCTTCTTGATAATCAGTTTTCCGACCAACGAAGACCTTTCGATTTCGTTTTAGACGGGTTTTTTTTCTTTCAGATCATTGGTCTTCAAAATTAATATACAGGCCTATGTACCAACATATATAGAGCTGGGAATTGTAAAGCAATAAATTGATTGCTCGTGACTGAGAAAAGTTTATGGTTGCAAAACGAAAAAGAAATAGTCCGCTTATTGACTGCAGTTGCACATCAATGTGTAGAACAAAAAGTATGATTAAATACCAAAAAATGCAGGTCTTCTAACATAATTGAAACACAGCAATAAGTATATTAAGGGTGCATTCGATTGACGGTATTCCGGAATGGGAACACATGTAATAACAACCTCGACCCGGTCGATATTTCGGAATAAAGGGATTAGTATTCCAAGTATTCTGCTCCTTGATCCTCACAGCAAAATACTCGGAATATTCCGGGTTAATGACGTCACTGGCGTAGCAAGGAATATTAAAGAAGCTACAGACAGACGTCTATTAATATCACAATGCAAAGCACACCACACACACTTCTTTTCATTAACCAGGTGCAGTATTGCATGCAAACATGCAAATTAAATTCACAAGGAGAAAAAATAATTGCCAATTACAAAGCGTTGTTTATTGGTGTTCGGAATAATCATTCATTTGAAACATAGGAAATCAATCAATTCCAGAATATTCCAGAACATATTTTTGTTCTGGAATAGAGTCAATCGAATGCTCCCTAAGATAATCCGCCTAATTATATAGTTTCTGGGAGCTAAACTCTCGTACAATCGCGCGAGTGACATCTAAAGAGTTTGCCATGCACTCGGATCCCATATGTAGACCTATAAAATGTAGACCTTGAGACGGCTCGATCAGATCTGCGTTGTTTGATAAAGAGAACACTTCTGTTGCCGTCCATATAATGAAAAGAACGTTGCACGTTATCTTGTACATTTAACCTCTATCTTCTCGTGTCAAGAACAACATTTCGTATGCTCGTTTGAAATCTTATAGCATGCGTTGTAGACGCTATCTTTGTCGTTGCTGACGGGTTGTCACTCGCGCACGCGTCTCTCGTCACCATCGGAGACCCAGAATTGTCAACTGGAAACATGCTACATGCGGATGCCGGGGTTTAGAAAATAACTGAACTAAATTCAGTTAGGCCTAGATATCATTATCAATTTTTAATATAACAAAGTAAAGTGGTCCTGGTAAGTTTTGTTTTGTTCTTTAAAGCGAAGAAGACCTGGTTACATTAACATTTTATAGGCTCAACATTGAATAGATTTAAAATAGCAGTTTCTCCAGTAACAAACTTTGCTATGCTTTGGAGAGAAGGGTCGGTTTAGCCTCAGGGGACTATATATTGCATTCCTTTTAAATTATTTATGTCTGAAATGAGCTTTCATGTTGTTGTTGAATTGGGGTGCCAGCAAATGTTTACTTAACATATTATTTTGAAAAACTAAAACGAAATTAATTTTTTAAAATGTGACACAATGTCAGCAGGCACAGACTTTATTTAGAATCTGTAAGACGTAAGAATATTTTAAATTGTTCAACAATTTTGCCTTTGAAGATTTGTTTTTAAAAAAACATTCTCATTTAATTGATTTTTACTTAAACGTATAGTTTAAAGATGCAAAGCATTTAATTTATAGTATTATAAGTTGTAACGCACATAATGTTTATTTGTAGATTGTTTTAGTTGAACAGATCACCAACACAAAAATACTAAGAATACTGATTCTGTAACCATGAACCTTTGGGGCTTCGCGGTTTCGCCACTGTGTTCGAAATAGAGTTGACAAGTGTTTTATAAAAACGTATTCAGCGTAATAGATATACAAGAAAAACTGCAATTCTCCTGTCACAGATCAACATATTAGGAACAACTTATATCTTTATACCAAGTCTGTCTTGGGGTGAATTGTTGGCAGATATAAACTACTGAAACTAGCCCTCGATAATGTTTCGCAGCCGGATTTTTAGGGGACAATTTACTGAAAATATAAGCCACAAAGACGAAACTACAAGCTTTGATTTTGTGTGTGGTACTCGTGTATATCAGTGGTAAATAAAATTATGAGAATTAAAGGAAAGTGAAATGAAGCGATCATACGAATCTTATCAAATTATTCTTATTGTAAATTAACATTTATATGTATAGGTTGCAAAACAATGGCCGTATTCGGACTAGATACGGATAACTCATCTTAAGCCCGCCACACTAGCCGATTTTTTTCGGGATACCCACAGTTTTTTGTCGGGGACAGAAAATGGGCTTGTGTGATATTTCCACACGATTTTTTGTCTTGGTGCAGGATCGGGCATGCTAGATCTAACAACGTCTTGTCGGCAAGTGTGGGCATTGTCGGCGGCCGATTAAAAAGCTTACTCCGAATAGCCCAATTTATACTAGAGACGAATTATCCGTCTAGACAATAAATATCGAAGACGAATTTGGACGGACAATTGCAAGAAATCTTGCCACCAAATGGCAACCAGTCCTCAATTTCAAGTCGAGGGCAAATTCGCCTTCTAATCCGTCTAGATATAAATTTAGAGACGTGTTATCTGTCTGAGACGAATTATCCGTCTTCTAGCACGTCTTCAAGACGTGCTGACAGACGAATTAGGCAAAGACGAATTTGGGTCCATAATTCTTCTGAACACCGATTTTACAGCAAGACGAATTATCCGTCTGAGACGCCGATAATTCGTCTCGGATGGATAATTCGTCTCTAGTCTAAATTGGGCTATTTTGTCGTGGCTTGTCGGGAAGTACCCTACACTAGCCGTTTTTCTGTCCGCGACAAAGAAATCGGCAGACTCCTGTGTGGTGGGGCCCGACAAATTTAACCCCGACAAAAAAATCGTGGGTCCCCATACAAAAAATCGGCTAGTGTGTGCTGGGCTGGTGTGTGGTGAGCTAGGTATGGTCGGCTAGTGTGTGCTGGGCTGGTGTGTGGTGGGCTAGTGTGTGCTGGGCTGGTGTGTGGTGAGCTAGGTATGGTCGGCTAGTGTGTGGTGGGCTTTAGTGTGTGAAAACGTGACGGATAACTTTACAGACGGATAATTCGTCTGATTTTAGCCGTATATCTCTATTTATCCGCCTATTTATTCAGACGGATTTCAGTCGAAGACAAGTTATCGTTTAGACGGTAACTCGTCAGCCGGGATCCGTCGTAAATTCACATCAGACGGATAACTAGTCGAATCTGTGATAAAAAACCGAATACTGAACAGATGACTTACCTGTCTCGTTTTCAGTAAAACTTGTGGGAATACGGGCATTTTTGTTAAACTTACAGATAATAAATTCGTATAAGGGATCAGGTCAAAACTACTGTACATACTAGGGACCCACCACTGCATGTCGAGGAGATGGTCTCTTTTTGACCAGATCCTTAATCTGACGGAAAACGTTTGTTGTGTCTGGCCCTTCATGCTTTACACTCTGGCCAGGAAACCGACTGCTTTCCAACATACAATGCACCTGCTTCACTAATATGTTTCACAAAATGTTTTTGTATTGTGTCATTTGCCAAGTAAAACATTTATAACAATATCAAAATATATGTTGAAGACAAACCCGGTTTTCGATCAAAATGATCATCAGGTCTAAAACCAAAGGAGACCTTGATCGAAACCCGCGTCATCCATTTTAACTTTTGAAAAGCATGTTACAACATGTATCTTTTATTTGTTATAGCTTTTATGTTTATACTATAGCATCCCAGATTCTCTTCACTATTTTTATATTACAAAGTAAAAATCGACCCCATGTATCGAATTGGTTTGTTTTTATAGCAAGTTTAGATTGAACAGACGGGAAATTACTCCAGAAGATAAACAAAAACTTCCTTGACAGTGCTACTCTTCAAAGATTACCCAAATTATATGCAAAGTCTAGCAGATGAATTGTGGCTAACTTCCGTTAATTCACTGTGTTTTGTCTATAGAAAGGGAATGATTTAACCACCGAGAAAAATGATTTATGACGCGATTAACATGTATTTGCATGTAACTGCAGGTACTGTATTTCAACCAATAACAGGTTGATTTTTGCTTCTTATTGCCCAAATATTAATATGGTTATCTTTTTCAAATTATGCCTGCCAATAAATAATTGCTGGTGTATGTACTTGAATTGTTTGTAAAGTTTGCCCACCAGGCGCCACTCGCCACTTCATAAAGACATAAGAGTAAATGCTTTGTGAGAGAAACTGACAAAAAAAAATTAGTAAATATCAGGTTTTTTTAAAAAAGATCTATTTTAATTTAACGGGGAAGTTTACAAAAGCACGCTGAAACTATAACCACTAAAACAATAACAATACGGATTGGACCAGTCGATTTTGTATGGAATACTTCTTTATCAGATTTTCCCCGTATACATCTGTTCTAAGTGACCAGCCTGTTTGTTCGATATTACAAAGTTTACTCGGTGATGTGATGACCACGTGTGGCTCAGGTGGATAATAAAGTGTTTTGCATCGATAAAAATTGTTCCGATGCCCTCCACCAGATGCTTTGGGCTTTGTGGAAAGATTTCAAACTGAGTTTTGTTCACGCATATGTGACATATATTCTACGGAAGCAAATAAATGAAGCGCTACACAAGTAGTGGGTGCGATATAGGAGAATGAAAGTAGGAGTAAATTTCGAACCGACTAATCGCGACCGTACTCGCAGAATATAACTTTTTTCTACTGCCGCGACAACAGCTGTGCCTGTTATTAGAAAATATTGCACGCTGTGAGTAAAGATACATCCATATTCGGGCCCGAGGGAGAGAGCGAAACTGAGCGTATATTTTCGTAGGACAGTCGATTCGTGATACACAGGTGAACTAACGGCTTTCCCAAAGGCGTTCTTCGTGCGTTCGTCTAGATCACTTGTCACAGCGCTGTATTTTTAATAGACGTTGGTGTAATCCGGAACATGGATGATTCCTATGTATAATATGGAAACTGTATTTGAATGCAGGTTCGACGACACGTCACCCAAAGCACAGTTTTAGTAGACCTATACACTTATCCGTTCCCCAAGAATGTCCGCTTATAATACAGGTTTAATTTAACTGTACCCTTGCTGATGCGATGCCTCTGTGGAAACCTTGCAGACCGCGTGGTGAATATCTGCGCGGATAAATATTTGTTAGAGTCTCAAAAACAGGTTTGTTTTAGCAACAGGTCAACTAGAAACAAACTCCAAGAATAATTTACAATTATTCATACAAGATATAAATTCTAAAATTGTCCAACAAGCGTGAGTGCTGGTAAATGTGATTGTTTATTTAACTGTATCAAGACAAACTTTACTACACTTCTTAATGTTCACGTTTTCTCATAAAAACCCCAACAACGTTTGATCAAAGTATTGTATTTTCCATATAAACTAAAACTCAGCTCACATGTAATTTGAGCTGATAATTGGCAGTTTTTGAGCCAGTGAGAGCCTGGTGCTAGAAATCTTACAGCATGTAGGACTACACTGGTGTTTCACGTGTGAATGCGCGCGCGAGATTGAAGGAAAGACTTCCACGCGAAACATAACCGTCATGACCGACTGCTATACAGGCTGGAAATCTAATAACCCGTGGTCTGTAATTACTAAAAATAAAGTATACTATGGTAACAGTAGATACCAGGAGGCATGTCGGCTGGAACATACGAATGTCTTCGCCGCATGAGGTTGGGACAACTGACGGAAAACAATATACATACATATAATAATCGTTGCGCTGGAACCAGAAGCAACCGCGCCGTTTCAACGGTGTTCTAATGCACCTATCAATGTTATATAAACCGGTAATGGGCTGGGATTTGACCCAAAACATAAAAATAGGTAAATTTCCGAGAGTGGGCCATGATATTTT
>JAOBYG010181419.1:0-10319 GCA_025403545.1 Epizoanthus stellaris
CATACTATTCAGCTAGCATATGTTCTGCTATTTACAATTCTAAGCCAGAAATTATTTTTATAAACACACCTCTTCAGATAAAACAATTTATTCAACAGCATGTGGGGTCTTGAAAAGGGTGTGAGCTTGGCCAGTTTTTGGCAGTCTTTTAGGAAGTATCAACGCAACTGTAAATGTGACACATGAAATTATACAGCAGTACAAGAAAATATTCCAAAGTGTTGCCTTGCGCAGAGGTAGGATCGGAGGGAAAAACAAAATTTACCTAGGAAAGAAGCTCTTTCAAATCCATCTCTCAGAATTCTTGCTCAATTTAGAGCAACAGCATTTGAGCACCACTCTTCTTCTTTCAAAATATCCAGTTGCTTTTGAAGAACTTCACAAACACAGGCTCAGCAAGCACGTTTTGAGAGACAACATCAACAAAATTGTCATCTTGCACAAATCTCACCCCATTGCGTGATGGAAAAGCCGTAATTTTTCGCGCGGGAGAGTCTTCCTCCAAACATTTGATATTTGATATATTAGTATCGAACCAGGACTGCATTCTCCCACAATATGCCGTCAGTCACTTTTAAAATTCAATCAAACTTCCAAAAATGAAGAATGCAGCCCGGTGAGACCTGACTCATTTGCTCTGGCGCCCCTTGTCCATGAATGACTGAACTGTTAGAGACTTGAGAGACAATTTTCTGTGACATTCACAGTGTCAATGAACAGTTCTTCGTTACTGGCAAGTATTAAGCCTTCTCAGCCCTTTATGATGAGCACAGAATAAAATCAGCGGATTTAAACACTAAACTGTAACATTTCATCGAGCAATGTTGCCGTTCAAAAGGACACAAGGAAATGGCAGGCAGTCTCACGTGATCACCTGTCATCACACGTGACATAGACATGCCATAGGCAGTCCCCAGGTTTTTGTCCATGGAGATATGGGAATTCTTAGACACCCCCCTCCCCTCCCCCAGAATAATAAAAATGTTTTTTTTCCATACATTTGTTCAGGTGTACCCTGGCCTTCATAATACTCGGGCTGATATAAACCGGTATTTCACAATTCAATAGAACTGCGCAGTTCTTTTCGTTCCTGCCTTTAGCTTCAGATTGGGAAGATGGTTGACCTTCAGACATCTATCGATAATGGCCGCCACAAATTCTGTCGGCCGACCAGACCGACTAATGGACAGCGCTCTAAGATTCACATGAATGCGAAGTTCCATCACGATATTTGTAGTTGTAATAGAAATATATATGGACATTGGAAATTTGGTCGGTGTTTTTTAAAAGTCTCGATGCCGAATCTATTTATATCGCGCAGAAATGATAGACTTACTCAAATGTGCGAAACATCTTGCAATCGTTGGTACAATGGTATAACGCATTATTATATACTAACCTCTGGTTATTGAATTTCCAGCATTTTGATTGGTTCCACAACATATGGTTATTAGCTCACAACCATCAGTGATGCCTTATATGGAAAACAGTGGCTTCTTAAAACGAAAGTAAACAGAACTAAGAAGAAAAAAGGTAAATTATGACTTTGTCTTTAACAAAACCATAATTCCTCTCACACTCACTGGATATGATGTGATTATAGCCACCGCAGCCTCTGTGGTTATTTCACTACTTCATATCCAACGCGTGTTCGTGGAATAATTGTTAATTATTCTAGGAGTATAAGAGAAGATAGTTTCGCTATTGAGGCAGCCTTAACTATGTTTCTTTTACATTACCGTTGTTTTCTTTTCAAACAGAAAATGGAGAAACGAAAGAATAATTCGTCAGAAGATAGTTCTCCGCCTCCAAAACGTTTTTTCATCGATCTTACGGATGAGAACAACGCTAGTACTACGGGGAGTAACTTACGTAGCGAAGATGCAACTGATCCTTCCGTGACCACAGGATCTGATTTTGACATTGTACAAGAGGAAATAGATTGCTCAACGTCAGTGGAAAACGGTAAATTCTTTCACCTAAAGGGGTCTTGTTTGAAGTCTAAAATTGCCTAACTCTATCCATGCATCCTTGCATTCATGCATTCATGCATCTATGCATCCATGCATCCATGCATCCATGCATCCATGCGCATTCATGCATCCATGCATTGGCGCATCTATTCAGCCATGCATCCATCCATGCATCCATCTATTAATCTATGCATCCATCTATTCATCCATGCATCCATACATCTATTCAGCCATGCATCCATGCATCCGTGCATCCAGGCATCCATGTATTGCATCTATTCAACCATGTATCCACTCATGCATCCATCCATTAATCTATGCATCCATCTATTAATTCATGCATCCATCCATCCTCCATGCATGTATCCATGCATCTATTCATGTATTCATCCATCCATGCATGCATCCATGCATCTATTCAGCCATGCATCTATCCATCTATCCATGCATCCCTTCATTCATCCATTCATTCATTCATTCATTCATTCATTCATTCATTCATTCATTCATCCATCCATTAATCCATCCATCCATCGACAGTATACTTTCAAAATAGGAGCTCAAGAAAAAAGTTATCATGCCGAATTATTAAACATACGGAATCTACTTTAAACTTTCGAAAGCAGGCTGATCATTCCTTCAGTCAATATTTATTGCTACAAAACCGGAGCAGCAGGCCATGCAGTCTTCTAACTCTCAGGCCGGGTAGATTTTTACTGTGCCATGTACGCACACACGTACAGAGGCCCTCCCCCCTTATCTTTAGCCCAGCCAACTTACCAACCTCGTTCCCAGGATCTTTCCTCTTCACTCAACGGGAGGGAAGAGGAAAGAGTCTGGGAACGAGGTTGCTCAACTACCTAATTCCTTGAAAAAGAATGACGTTATTGTTGCCTTGCAGTTACAGGAGATGAATCAATGTTCTCCACTATTAGTACTAGTGAAAGTGACGAAGAGCAGTTTGATGGGAATATGTCCAAAGAGGAACTGGGTAAGCATTGCCTGATTTCAAACCGTGGGGAACTGGGTACTAACCGGACAGTTGTTCTTCTTAAGGTATCTGCACAGGCAAAAGTTAAAAAAAATTGCTCTCAGAAAAATTCGCAAACATTTGTGGTGAGACATTGTGTCATCGAATATGCAAATCCAAAATTTCAGGTTAAAATCTTTAATTGTTCAAAAGATATGGGTATTCTAAAATTGATCTTTTAGGCATTTTGGGACTTTCTGATTGGTCCAAGTGGGTCACATGACCAACTAGAAGGAAATTCAAAATTTATTTATTTTAACAATTTCTATATTTAAACTGAGTTTTGCTAGGAAATTCAAACCAAGAGCAATTTAATTAGAATAATCACCAGCTGTCAATCATGACAAAGTTCAAAGGCGAAAAATCACATAAACACGTTTTTCTCATTGGTTATTTAATATTTTTCAAATTTGTTTTCAGCAATAAGTTCTAAAGACCATTTGGCACCAACCGTAGTTTAGGCACAAAATTTATGTTAATTTGTGTAAAGATACGGAACATTTTTCTTAAAAAATTATGATTCCGTATAAAATTGCATAAATTAACAAAAATTAACATAAATTGCCAAATGGTCTTTAGAACTTATTTCTGAAAACAGATTTGAAAAATATTAAATAACCAATGAGAAAAACGTGTTTATGTGATTTTTCTACTTTACATTTGTCATGATTGACAGCTGTCAATATTTCGTTTGGCTGGCTAGAATTCTGTCAAATGATTCTGGTGATCATTCTAACTAGGTTGCTTTTGGTTTCAACTTCCTAGTAAAACTCTGTTTAGATACCTTAACAAACAATATCCGGAATGTGATCCGGGGAAAATCTGACTCCACCACTCTGGTGTACAGAGCAGATAACTTGGCTTGTCCAGTTGATGTTTTTGTTTTTCAACAGCGCTTTGTATTTTCGGCTGAGAGCCGGGTCTTTTGGCTAGTCTAATCTAGTCCTCCTCATCGTGCCGTGGGGCACATAGGGCCACAACGTCGGCTCTCCATCTCGCTCTGTTTTCGGCTCTGTGTTCTGCTTGGGACCTGGATCCCCACCCCATCTCCTCTCTTTCTCTTGTGGTAGTTCTTCTCCAAGTTTCTTCTGGTCTACCTCAGTGGCATCTTCATTCAGGTGTCCATGTCAGTGCGATTTTAGGATCAGCGTCCAATCCATGTCCACCTTCTTTTCTTGATCAAAATTAGGGATTGCCATAGTAATCACAATGAAAATACGGTGGCCGATACGTTGAAGAGTTGTTATAGCACAAACTAACAACAAGTGTTATCCAACACCCATGATTTATGAGAATCTCGAATGTTAAAATTGATGTCACAAAAAATGGAAAACTGGTGTTTAAGATTCTATCGTGAGCTGGGGCAAATTATACTTATAGAAAGATACTTTTATTACAATATAATTTGCTGTTCATTTTATACTTGACACAAAAGTGTTCACTCAATATTGACAAAATATACTCCTGCTTAGCAGCGATTCGGCTGAAGTTTAGATTGCGCCGTGTAAACGCATGCACAGTAGTGAGTTCTATATCATCCTGCTAATACGCTATTAGGTGGCTCGCTGATTTAATACTGTTTCGATGTTTTGTGTTGTCTCTAATTTTCTTTCGCTGCACTACACCAAATAAAGTTACAAAAAGATACATACATCACGAAATGAATACATTTTTAGTTCAATTAAAATGACCCATTGAAAGGATAATTGCGTTAATGACAATATATTCTCTTGTCACTCAGAAATCAAAAGGAAGAAGAAGAGCCTTTTCTCTTTAACTGGTTTTGACAAGACTCTTGTGGAGGATATTCGAAAGGCATTAGAAGCATTGGAAGGAGCCTGGTTCAAAGTATACGAAGGTAAGTCGAGGACCAAAGCACAAATGCAAAAGGTCCAACGACTAATTCTCGAAGGTCTTGAATATCTGGACAGCAACCTGAGCACCTTGAGCAAAATCACCGTGACCGTGGCTGTCTTTGGTCCCCTGGGTGTAGGCAAGAGCTATATCCTAAATCACCTCTTGAAGTTCAATATGGAAGAGGCCGTTTCAACATCAGCTTTTGCAGGACTTCTTCCATCTAGTGAAGGTGATTCACAGACGCCCATACCCGTGAGGATCAAGTTTGCAGAACGTGTTCAGATCATCTTGAAGAGAGAAGCTAGTAACGTTTCACAACTGAGAAAGTCGGTTCTCGAGGAAGTGAAGTTTGGTCCTAAAGAGTTGAGTGAAGAATCTCTAGAATCTGCTGGTGAAATCTTGAGAAGTATCTTCAGTAATAAAGAATCACTTGCGGGTGTGGAATGGTTAGAGCTGAAGGGCCCTTTTCCGGTGTTTGGAGCGTTAAAGTCCATTATTTCTGAGCACTCAAACCATCCTGACGTAGATGTTGATGTGGAGCTTGTAGATCTTCCTGGATCGGGAGACAAAACCGGCAATGCTCTGATAGGAAAAGAGCTGAACCGTGCAAACATTATCATGCTGTTCCAAGCAGGTAGATCTAACCGTCCGATTACTGCAGAAGATATCGCGGGTGTGTTTAGGCGACGCCAAGCGTTTGAATATCCTTCTCGTCCCAAACTTATTCATCTTGTCAACGAGCAAAAGCCTTCACATCTTGATGTTTTGTTTACCATGCAAGAGCGACTGCTAAAGAAAAATGAAGAGCTGAATAGTTTCTGGAATCCACTGTTTGAAGACGATAACCTTGAAGAATGCTATCAAGTGGTGCAAAAAAAGGTTTCCTCAACTCATGGGCAGAAAATGTTTGGAAAAGATGAAGGATGAGAGCGAAGTTGTCATCTTTGAGCACGAGGGAGATGTCTTCCTTACTCAGCTTGGAAAAGCTATTGCTCGGCACATGGCAGATGTACAGATCAAGAAAGAAGTGCACCCCGTGGTTGAGAAAATGTTCAGAGTAGCTAAACGATTGCGTACTCGGACCACCAGCCTTATTACCGCGAAGAAGAATTCAACACGAAAACGACAGGATGGACAACAGCGAACGTCCAAGCTTGAATTTAAGGCTCCAAGTCTTCGTATTCCCGAGTCGGAAGAAAATGAGGACGAAGAAGATCATCTCTGCAGTGCGGTAATTAACGACTCGGATAACAACATTACCGCAGAAGAAAATGAAGACGACGAGGATGCCTCGATCAACGACTCTGATCAAGTGAATGCGAAGTTGTTGAAGTTGTGCAAGATCTCGGATATCAAAGAAGTGTATACACAGCTTTGTGACTACTTATTCTGTCAGGATGAAGTCCTACTCTATTTACTGAAAGTGCTAGGCGACGCTTTAGAAGACTACTGCAAGACTTTGCTGGAAGAAGCCGAAAAGATATATCAATTGTCATTGCATACTTCGACTCAGGGATATGCAGAAATTGCCGAGATGTTGTGCAGGAGGAGAGTAGAGAGGTTCATGAAGACAGAAGCTGCGACATATGTCATCACCGAAATTATGATGGTCAAGCGAAAAAACCTTCTTGGAGACGGAAAATCGAAGAAACAGTGGAAGAATGCCGATCAAGAGAAGAGAGTATCTCTGATACCCAGCTTCCTGAAACGTTTATTGGAAGGAGTACTTTTCAGGCTCAAGAGACGGATGCGCAATGCAGGTAAACAGTCGCCACTGCTGAAGTTAGAAAAAACATTGCACGAAGACGTCCAAGAGCTAGTCCAGTGCAATCCATACAGTGCAGCAACATCCACGAAAGATCTATCCTTGATCGTCAAGAAGCTTGATCTCATCATTGCTTTCTGCAGAGAGAAGATCAGGGAAATCAATCCTCATCCGAGCTTAGAAGGAGTTTCGCTCGACCACACTTTGCCGTTCCCCATACCGAAAACTCAAGAAAACTATGCAGCCACTGCATTTAAAAAAATCAAACCCGACCAATTGATTGAGAAAATGTCCAAAATCATTTTGAAGAAGACGAAAGGAGATTGCCTTCGAGAACTTGAAAAGGCGCTAAAGCTTTCCAAAGATGACCTCCGCCGTAACCTGTCTCCAGACATAACTGATCTTAGTAAATGGGCAAAGATTCTCCTCAACGTGCTTTTACAAGACGAGTTCCTTGGCAAATGTTCCGATGTCAGTAAACCCATTCCATCTGAATTGCAAGTACAACGGGGTGACCCTGAAATTGAAAAGCTGTTTAATCATGCAAGGAGGCGTTTGTTTGCCTACGAGAGATCCCAAGCTTCATGTAAGCTTGTCCAAGATGAAGATGTTGATGACGACGAGATAAAGCTCGAAATGACAACAACAAATGGGAATGCAACTGTACTTCAAGCAATGGTCACAAGCAAACTGCTGCATGAGCTGGAAGAAATGGTGAATTCCTTTACAGATCCCAAGAACCAGCTTGCATCGATCTTCATTCCAACAATTCGTACCGGCCCAGCGCAACATGAACTGGGTAACTTTTACCTTGAGGAAGATCCATGGTCCGAAGACGTATCAAGGGAGAATGAAGACAATTCCCAAGAGAACAGCCAAGATGTCCAGACTGCGGATGGCGGCTTGGGGAAACTGAAGGCCAACATATTTGTTGTCATAGAGCCCAAACACGTGGAAGTATGCAAGACGACAATGATCAAAAGACCTCCACCACCAAACAGCAACATCACTCTGAGATACGTGGTTCTTCCCCAGAACGGCCGTGGCATAGGAGTGTCAAGGTCCATCATCAAACTGCTAGCCGAGTGCCTGAAGCTGCCTATCTACTGGACCATCGATGATGATATTAAGTTCCTATATCAATTTGATATGAATGACCGACGCTGGAAAAAGTGTTCCTTTGGAAGAGCTCTACTCTTTGGTCAACACGTTTTCCAACATTGTGTGGCAAATGCTGTCAACCACTTGGATGATGAAAGCCGAGATGTCATGGTTGAGGAAATTGTCGAAGATAAGTTTCCGAAATGGGCAAAGAAAACACGGCGCCAAGCGAAAAAGATCTTGATCGATGATGGCAGATTCGAGGAGGTAAAGCAAAACCCTGGACTTCTGCACTCTCCGTTTTCTGAAGAAAACGTGAGGGCTGACTGTAGTGACGACAGGGACAAAGAAAAACAACTACGAAGAGCAGAAATAATATTTGTTGAAGATTGCAAGTCACGGTTGCATAACGACGCATTCAAGAATGTCGCAGGAGTGTCTATCGCACACGTAAGAGGACGTCGCAGCGATTATGTCTCGAAGTTGGCGACAATGCACTACAGGCGTAGTGAGCAACGATACCAGATGGTTTTGAACAACACAGATGCTCTCAAAGGGTATAATTTCGTTCAAGATGACATCGTGCTGAATAAGGAAGAAGAAGACACCGTTAGTGCTAGTTCGAAACGCAACACTCCGTACTGGGGCTGCAAGCGTGCAGACAAATCACTTTCCAAAGCTCTCGCCTTCTATGGTGTTTCTGGTTATCAAGTCATATGTTTCGATCATGAAGAAGAGAAATTACGAAACGTATTTGATCGTGTTGGCGATTCCTGGGATCTTTCACAAGAGCCATGGTTAGAAGTAGATGAAGACGAAGCACCATGATTCATTTACGATTGGCTGTAGAACTTCTTTGTCAACTATTGCAGAACATACATGGCGCAGTTACGAAGACTGTTCTTTTCAAGAACAATATCAAAACTGTAAACACATTGGTGAATATATAGAACATAGAGATGTGACAGTGATTGTGAAAACTGACAGTGATTGTGAACATAGAGATGTGACAGTAATTGTGAAAACTGACAGTGATTGTGAACATATAGATGTGACAGTGATAGTGAAAACTTACAGTGATTGTGAACATACAGATGTGACACTGATATATTTAAGCAAAGTAATGCGACAGCAATAGTCCACATAGACATCTGTCAGTGATAGTTTAGATGCAAATAATGCGCATAATAGTGTATCAGATGGCCTATAGAGAGATATCAGAGTTACGGAACTAAAGTATGCCTGTGGATGTCCGCAAAGACATGACAGTAGTTGAATGTAGAAATGATGCAACGATGATAGACACAAGTGAACGTACAGCCGTGATAAATACAGGGAAGTCTTAGAACAGTGATGGAGGACATCGACAACTGACAACTTGGCAGGCGAAGATCGACATATACTAATATGGCAATGATGGAGAACATTGATCGAGATGTGAAAACATAAAAATATATAATGATAAATATAGAACGTAAGAGCAAACATGGGCACAATAATGAGAGCTTTGTATAGAAATATGATAGTGTAGAGATGTTGAACATAGAGACGCGATAGTGATGTTAAATTTATTGATGTGGCAAGGACGTAATATGGTCCCCAGTCCTCCTCGTTTCTTTGTTCATACTACCTGCCTGGCTACCAAGCTTCTTTTCAAAATGACGGACGGCGAAGTCCTAGATGATCCTAGGCAACCGCACCGGCCGCGCTAGGGATGGATAACAGAAATTCAACTTGGATGAAGTACAATACTGATTGAGATGTAGCATTACTGGAAGCACTACGATTGGACAACTAAGCTTTGCGTAGGGAAATGACATTCAAATAGAACACAGAGATGGAAAATGATAATGATTAAAAACAACGGTGAAAGCGAACATCGAGATATGACAATGTAACAGTGAACAGCAGAACTAACAAATGTCATTGTTTTAGATGAGTGGAATATATCACGGTAACAGTTACCAGAGCGGTCATTTAAAAAGAACAGTGCTGGACAAAAATATAGAGCGACAGTGATGCTGTACATAGTGACATGACAATAATAGTGAACATAGAAATATGGCAGTGATTTTATAGAGATGTGACGGTGATGGTGAACTTACAGATGTGACCGTACTGGATGATAGATATGTGTGACTTGGAGAAACACCGGAATGTGACATTGATGAAAACACTGAGATGGGTAACAGTGTTGACTATAGCGATCACTAAGAAATGATGACTTAGAACAGCTCTGTAAGGATATGACAATGCGATAGTGATGCTGAATGCCGAAATGTGATCATGATAGAGAAATCGGAGATACCTTGCTGATAGATATCATAATGAACATTTGTATAGAGTAGTGACAGTAACGGTGATTGTATACATGTCACAGTGACAGTGATCATAGAAACGAGACGTAGTGAAAATTGACATGTGACAGTGATAGTGGCAATAGAGATGTGACAGTGATAGTGATCATAGAGATGTGACAGTGATCATAGAGATGTAACAGTGATCATAGAGATGTGACAGTGATCATAGAGATGTGACAGTGATCATAGAGATGTGACAGTGATCATAGAGATGTGACAGTGATCATAGAGAT
>JAOBYG010181530.1:5000-10318 GCA_025403545.1 Epizoanthus stellaris
CGCGAGAGACTGGTCGCGGGAGTAAACAAACGACCATTTTGGTCGTTTTCTTCAGTTTAAGCCGATCTAAAAATGTCTCTTGCCAGGATAGTAAAGGTAAGTAGCTACTCTAGGTGGGTTATAGTCCGATCTGTTTAGAACTGAAAGAGATTGACTAGATTCATGTCTCAAAAAGGTGTTCACGATCACTTTATTATTCCATACAATCTACATTACGCACGAACAGCAAAACAAATGCAATTCCCATCAAAGCCCTACAGTTAGTTCATAATATACTTATTTTTACTATGCTGGCAGGCTAACACTAAAAAATGACCTAAAACTGCAACAGTGATAGCAAAACCTCATTCCAGTCGCTTCTGTAACTAAATATTTAAACCACGATTTGCATGGAACGAGTGATCGTCAATACCTTGATTGAGACATCAATTCAGTCAGATTTCTTTCAATTCTAAACAGATCGCACTGTAATCGATCAAGCAACTAAAATAACTACTTAATTTACTATCATGGCAAGAGAAATATTAGAGCGACGTAGTACTGAAGACAAATTATAGAGAATTTTATGAGACTCAATAGCCGAGTATCAAATTGTTTGTCTACCTGTCATACCTGTCAACATGCCAAAATGGTCACAAGGTTTTCTTTTAAATATTAAAATTATTGAAAGGACTATTGAGTTTCTTCCTATTTGTCCTCTTTTTCGGCCATCACCACAGTTCCGCGTTTCATACCACAGTTCCGAACGGCTTCCCTCCTTTTTCTCCCTCTTCCCATCTTCCCCCGCGCGCCCTTTTATATCATTTCCAGTCTCCCTTTTAGCCTCGGCGGAGGAGAGAGACACAGGCCCAAACGGAAAATAATTGAAATGGAAGATCCTGCGACATTTAGCCATCAAATAAAAGTATAGTATAATTTCTTTTTGGAACAAAATAACACCACAGACTTTACGTTTAAATTTGTTTCTAATTGATTTAATTGGCAGTCACAAGGGCGTATATAGATGTTTATATTGACTGATTTATAGAGAATTTAGAAAATTGGTTTACAAACGATTGGTGGTTAATCAAATGCAATATGTAACCCCGTATAGCGTAATATGCCAGAAGAATATCTGTACACTGAACTCTTACTATTTCTGAATAATATGATTTATCAACCAAAACTTCATATGGAGAGTATTCTTGCCGTGGGAGTAACAAAGGGCTAGCGTTGAAAACGGCTGCCACGCATGCATCCACCCTTACGGCGCCAATCAAACCATAAACCACGTTTACTTGATCGATCCCAATATTTCTCCACATGTCAACTCAGAAATTCGTAGTAGTAGTAGCTAGTATCAAGAGTGGTTATCTACAGTTTATTACTGATTTCTTTCTTGTGTTCTCTCGCCTTTCATGTTATTTCACTCGCATTATTAATAAAAAGGGTACCGTTAGTTTTGTAATTAAAATATATTAAATAGTGAGTAACAAAATATTAAAATTGATGGGTTTCGAATACAAACAACGGCTCTGAGTCGCCGAGTTCAATCGTTTTCTTTACATATACTAAATGAAGAAAGGGTGAAATAATCTCAATATTATTTTGCTTGTTGGTGGCTTCCCATTTAGTCTCCCATCTGTTAGTCGGTGTTATCCATTTTAATGTACGGCTTTTCTCCGGCTTTTCCCCGATAATTCCTCTTCTACGCTTATTTACTGAGTTTTTTTCTTCCTAGATGAGCCCTTTCATAAACTACTGAAATCGTCACAAATAACACGTGAATTAAAACACAGTTTCTACCTTGAAGGATATTTGCATTTCTTTAATTTTCGTGACAGTATTCTTGAATTTTAGTTCCCAATCGAATATGAAATAGTGAATTCTTGCCTCGAGGCGGAAAGTAGTTCATTTTAACTTCCACTGAATGCACAAGAACGTTTTGCTTAAATCCAACCGTATCTCGGTTTCGTTCAGTCTAAATCGGATTACCATACATACATGTACCTACCTTTTTGTTTTCGATTTCTCGATTTACGTCCCCAAAGTCGAAAGCAAAGGAGTGCACTTCAGAGCATAGCGAAATCAAAATGATCGCGGAAAATATGAAAAGGAAAACTAACTTATTTTCCATGCTGAATAAAATTTGCTGAGCAGAATTTCTACCAACTCTTAAGGGTGTTCCTCAGATCTGTTATAATCTTCGTATTAAGATCTGCTGCCACCTCAGTATTTATACCTTCTAAAACACTTTAAACAATAATGTATTTTTCCAATATAGCTCAGCTACTTAACTACTTATCTTTCCGCAAGAAGAACCGCGAGATGTGACGGCGTCAGATTTCTATTCACCGGGATAGTTCTTTGCAAGTGTCAGTGAAACAAATACAGCATAAAAACTTCAAAATAGAGTAAAATTACCAAAACAATATTGGACCTGGCTTTATCCAAATTCGTTAATGACGATAGCAGTACATTAATATATTATATAGAACACTTTGTGAAGCAAGAAATGAGCTTGCCAAACAAGAACAGCTAGTGTTTGGCGAACAAGTAATGAATGAGACTGATTAGAGGGGAGTCGTTCTAATGCGTCATTAAATATGTAACTGCTTCATGATTTGTAATCCTGTAGACCATAAAACCGAATCGACGGCATCAAGTCGTTATATCTTGCACAATTATCTTTAAACTTTCATTAGAACTACCACAGTGTTTCTTACTGCGGTATAAATCATTAAGCACATATACAAGTTCATAATTACTCCTCTCAGTTTCAGAATCACCATACACACTGTAAAAAGGCCCTAAAGTAATTATGTATAATCTGTGCATTTTTAACTATCGATAATCTTGTCCTATTAACGTATTTTATTAAAAATATTGCTCGAGAAAGGAAATATATTGTTGCGTGTTAGCTGAATTCGTGTAACCATCATCATAATATTGATATTACAATACTTGTTTAGAAGCAGAACGATAGGTGAACATCGATATCTTACTATAAACGTGGCAGACCGATTAGACGACGGCAATTTCTATACCCCAAATTCAAGCATAGTTTGGAGTTTATTAAAAGCGGTTTCTTCCCATTTGTAAGTTTATTTGCATTTTCGTCACTTTATCTTCCCATAAGATGGAAGATAAGGGTGAGAAGAGATCATGGTATTAATTCTTCCAAGCGGGGTTAGATTAACAACCAATAAAACTCTGCGGCAAAAATATTTAATAAGACAAAATCTTAGTATATCTAAAGTGAAATCAAGTAAATTTGGTAATACATTAACCCATGGACAGTTATCTCAAATCATAACAATGAATCAAATATATTGAGCACCAGCGAGTCTGAAATTAATGTTATATTTTGCTGGCTACTAAACTAGTAGATATAAACTCGATGTTGTCTCGTAAAAAGCCTCATCTCCTGAGTTTAATTACTCGTTCTATGATCAATAAACTGTAAGTTATACAACACCTGTCAACTTAAAATATGACAAATAATTTAGCTGTGGTTCTTTCTTAGGAGCGCCAACTAATGATAACGCTAGCCAAATACAAAAGGCTGCGCTACATGTTTCTTAAATTAAGAAAAATTTGCAATACAAAACCATTTTTAAGTTGTTTTTTTAGAAAAGGTAAGCAAGGTTTTTAAACTATTTTCATTACTATCAATCAATCCTTCGCAAACGATTTTAACATAATTTAATATTTAGAGTTTAGACCTAGCATTATAAATTGTTTTAATACTACACAGGCGTTTTTGATGTTATATCTAGAAATGAACAAATTCATTCAATATTATTATAAACTATATACTTCAGCTGTAAAGTGGGCGTCGGTTCTTCTGGAAAATTGAAAACCTAATCGGATGCCGGTCCAATAAGTTCTTCTTGGTGAACCAATAACAGCAAACGCCCCTAAGAAAAGATTATTTCTCAAATCCTCTATATGATTTAATCTATTGGTTCACAACTTTCTTTCGCCGTGTAGCGAAGATGTACTGTTTTGTTTTACCATTCTTTTCCTCTTTTCCTATCCCTTACTGCGTGCATTACAACATTCTTGCTCTAACAAGGTGTTTGGTAAACTCTTAACTCACCAATAGATATCGATATGATCTCCTAAGAAGCACACTGTTCATTAATGTTGAAATAATTACGACATTCGCAACACAGATCAGATGAAATAATCGAAAATTATTTCCACGTAATTAGAGAGAAGTGTAGTTCTTTTGATGTTGCCTACAAATGTATAAAATAAACATTAGATAATTTAGTTTGGCATATTGCCCATTCAACAGTAGCGCCAGAATAAAACATCGTTGTAATCGCACATGTCTCAGCAATTAACATTGCGTCTGCCAAATCATCGTAGTTCTATTGATGTTGGTCTACAAATTTATAAAAGAAATATTAGATGGTTAGTTTGCCATATAGCCCGTTTAACAGTAGCGCCAGAATATAACATCGTTGTAATTGCACATGTTTCAACACTTAAAATTGTGTTTGGTGGAAGGCTTATGTCGAAACAATCGTCATCATCATTTATATTACGGTAGTCTTTTGTCTCATAGCACACAACCACTCAGAAAGATCAAGATACGACTGTTATTCCTGAAAGCGTCAGAGTACTTCAACGAATAGTTTAGATTCAGTCATGTAATCCCTATGATAAGTAGCCTAGGGGGGAACTCTCTCGAACAACGTGAGACTATATCAACAGCCGTTAATTAATGTTCAAAATTTCTATCAGGGTTAGTGGGGGATAACATTTGCCAAAGATTCACTTCTCCCGTGTAGAGAATGAAGACTAAGATACTCTTTCCACCAACGTCATTGCAAAAACATGATCTACAAATACTCTTTCTATCCGAGAACTAGTAACATGGAACAATCTTCCCTTGAACCCTTCTCCTAGCAGTCGTTCAAACTTCAAATCTCTTGCCATGTCACCGATGTAATTTACCTCTATATTTTAACTGGCATACATGTACATAGTTTATTATAAATGTTATAGTAGTTTATAACTGTTTTTAGGAGTATAGATTATGTTTAACGATTAAAGTATTAAATCAGACATTGGTAAAGAAGATATTATAATTTCAGTTACGCTGTGATACCAGTTCATACTGATGTTACTGTATACGAAGTGTATTTGGTAATGAGGCTAAGGGCCCGTTCATTATTTATCGTGCAGGGGGGTAGGAGGAGAAATTAAATCAGGTTAAAAATGTTCAGAGACCCCCCTTGAGGTTATCTAATTTTTTTCAAGGCCCCCTCCCCTTCAAGGCAGCCAAGATAAATAAATTTAGTAGTCCCCCCTCTAAAATTTCAGAG
>JAOBYG010181641.1:0-10314 GCA_025403545.1 Epizoanthus stellaris
CGGAAGCGGAGGCAGAAAGAACGGAAGGTTTCCTTTTTCTTCCGTCTCCGATTCTGTTTCCGTCGAGCTTTCGTCACTTACGGACCAGTGTAAACCAAAAAGACGGAAGCAGAAGCGGAAGCGGAACGGTTGAGCCAATCACAGTTATCGTTCCCAGACCCTCAAATAAAAATGTCTGGTATAAAACAACATGCAAGCGAGGGTTATGCACTGTAAACAAGGCTTTCGCTCCTTCTTCCGTCGTTTTGGTTTACAGAGAACATAACCTTCGTCCGCTTCCGTCTTTAATTGCTTCCGTTTCTGCTTCCGTTGCTTCCGTCACTAGTGTGAACCAGGATTTACATTTCAAATATGCGAAAACTTGATAAACATAACCTACTTACCCATGTTACTACCCCAGAAATAACTGTAGAGGTTGAATTGTACAGCAGACCTATACAAATAAAATTTATGTAAATGACATATATCTCAGTAACAGACAAAGTAAAAACAAATAAGTTGCCGTTAACTAAGAATCCGAGCACATGGATACAAAACGTCTTGAAAACCTATTAGTGTGGACAGAGATCGATTTCATCTGGAAGCGCACTTTTATTTTTTTTTTGCGTTTTCAAACTTCTGTTTACACAAAAATGAGGGCATTACGTTTTCAAAGATATTCCACGCCAGATGGAGGCTTTTTCAAGACTTCCCATTTTCGATGAAATGGGTACATCCTGCATGTGAACGATACATGAACACCGAAAAGCAAAATTGTGCTTCAAACCAAAACGCGTCCGTGGGAATGGGGCCTGAGACAACATAAAACAGGACAGACGAATGACTTGTGTGGAGCACACCTGCTATCTTGTGCCTGTGCCTGTGCCTGTGCCTGTGTTTGTGTTTGTTTGTTTGTGTGTGTGTGTGTGTGTGTTTGTATGTGTGTATGTGTGTTTGTGTGTGTGTGTGTGTGTGTGTATGTGTGTGTGTGTGTGTATGTATGTGTATGTATATGTATGTGTGTGTGTGTATGTGTACGTGTGTGTGTTTGCGTCCTCGGAGACCCATAACGTAGTCATTTGGGGGTGACACGCGGTCTCCATTTCACTTGTCCCCCGTCCCTTCCTCCCTGGGTCACCGAGGATGATTACCCAGCGGATATGAGCAACAATATTTCAGAACAAGAATATGTTTGTCTTCAGAACAAGAATACATTTATCTGAATGTTATCATAAAGCGTCCTAAACAACTAAATGTCAAAGAAAACGCTCTTACCAGAAAACAGTTTGCGTCCACCACTGCATATAGTTTTTGACTGCCCACAGAGGCTGAAAGGCAGCACAAACAAACTGATTATCAAAAATGGAAAATATTTTCATTAATTCTATTAAAAGCCCATGGAACCCACAAACTTTAGGTTTCCTAATAACTTTTATCACACTTGCCTCTAATTATTCCGAAATATGTTTGTTAATCATCATTCTCTTTTCCTACTCAGATAAATAAAAATACTATACCTCGTATTGTCTACAATATTAATAATAAAGGGCATTGTCATTTTAGATAAGATGTCAACGATGGCATTTAAATTGTGGCAAATTTCTTATTAGTCCTGACGTGCAATACGAGGGTTGCTTTATCAAACTCATTGTGTTGTTACAGCCATTGAATTCGCATCAACAAATTGGTTTATTATAAAGGATGCATGTGTCACGGATGCTCGAGATAAGATGTTTTAACCTTTAAGAAGTACTTCTGCGCGTTCTTTGTCGGCAAATACATGAAAGAATGAAGTGTATGATGAACGGCATATTCAAATACAAGCCGAGTGCAGTATATTATGCATTTAACACACTCATGTATTCCCCGACAAAGCACCAATAAGAGTTCTTCAACATAATTATTTAATACTCAAGTTGAGTAACCTAGAAAACACTGCAATAAAACATCCAGACACAGCACACTTTTGAACTAAAGGTGCGGTAAAACGAGCAACATTTTCCTCCAACTTGTCGCGCAACAATGTAGCGTTGCAGATTGGAACGTGTTGTTGCGCGTATTACCACCCGTTTAACAACTTGCAACGCAACAAATTTCCTTGTTGCACAAAGTAGATTCGACTTCTACTTTCCGCAACAAATTTTATTTTGTTGCACAAGGAAATTTGTTGCGTTGCAAGTTGTTCGACGGGTGGTAATACGGGTTAAAACATATTTTTCAACCCATGATAACTACATACAGTGGGGTATTAAATATTAATCTTTCAATAGATATTAACAACGATGTCATTGTGGATTTGGTATATGAACTATATTAAAAAAGATTTATTGAAATTTGATATAACCTGGTTGAAAATTGAAACTAACAACAGTAACATCAAACCCATGTGGGACGGAGCCAGGAAATTCAGAAAGGGGATTACGGAAAGGGGGTCTGGCCACTCCAGAAACATTTTAATGTCCCCCACCCCACATTCATCTTAAATCCGCCTTGACACCATTGGTGATTATACCGTTAGCCAAACTGAGCGTATTACTTACATTCAACAGTCGCATTGCGCTGGATGATCCTTGCGTTTCCTCGGGACATATTCGTTGACTGTCTTTGTGTACGATCCTTTGAGTATTAAGGTACGTAAAACATGAATTATTAAATCTATACTCTGAAAACATTTGGTTGTTACTATAACAAATAACTGTAGCATTTCACTTTTCAAAGATTTAGAAACAATAAAAACTTAATAATAAGCTGATTATGTCATCGATTGTAAATTGATGTAACATATATTTCGAAATCAAAGTCTAATGTAACTCATGCAGTAATGTTGATATAACTTCGTAATGTGCTGATATAATGATTCTGTCGTTGCCACTGTTGAGGGTATACTTATGGAAAATGTTTGAGTCTAAAAAGACAGGAAACAAAGACATACATGGACTTTTAAGATTCTTAAAATAATATAGATTACTTTGCTGCCGTTGCGAAAAGTCAGAAACAGCACGGTTACTGAATGTACTCACTTTTTATATATGCTTTTGTTATACATATCAATCATGACCGCGCCTCTAACCTCGCCGAAGAATTTGCCAATCTACGAAATAAAATCAGGTGTTAGACAAACAAACAAACAAACAAACAAACAAACAAACAGACATACTCAAACACACACAGACACAGCAGACAAAAATAAAAATGAAAGCCTACAAGTTGAAACACCAAATTAGATCTTAGCTGCAACGTTTGTATAGAGCAATTGAGTTCTTCTATTGGATAGATCTCCAGAGACTAAATATTGTGATACCTGGAACCCAATGCATGCCTTCTGTGGAACTTGAAGATCGTTCGTTTTATTTAGAACTTTAGATTGTTCTTGGTTTTGAGCCGGAGCATTGTAGTTTTAAACCGCTTTCCTGAATTCCCAAACCGCAACAACTGACACAAAGCAAGCATAGCCCATTTATTGCTTCAACATTACAAAAAAATATGTTTTCAAGAAACTCGAATGACTGTCATTCTAATACATAATGAAACCAGGACTAATTGAAAAAGTTAACGCTACGAAAAATAGACCACAATGTCTGCCATCAGCACGATCTCACATCCCTACTTTTGAACCAATCCAATGAACAAGTTGCTCTTTGGGGAATTCAGGAAAACATTTATCATCTCTTTTCATTCCGCTTCGCTCCATTTAGCCGCAGATAAATGAACCATTAGCACCCTGGAAAGAAACTCAGGTATATAAACCTACCTCTGTGTAGTTATCTTGGTTGGAGGCTATAATGTAAGCATCTTCATCCAGCAGATAGCAAGCCATGGTCTAGGGAAGAGCATACGGACTTAATACAATGGATCACTAACTAAGTCTCGTGGGAAGATGGGTGTAAATCCAATTTGCAGATCTGGTGCCCAATCACCCCATGTTAGCTTTGTAAACTTAACTTGCTGATATTTTACCTGAAAATTCAATTATTTTTTAAATTCAAATTCAGGGGAAAGGTGACATATTTAGTGGAAAATTGTCTCTATTCCCACTTTAAATTCAGTCCCAACACCAACTCACAAACAGTCACTGTACCGTCTACAAATAACATTTGAGACAAGTATTCGAGTATTTATATCATCTCAAATGGCCGCCAATCCTGGGGACAAATAGGAAAAATAAATGTTTCCAAAGTAATTGTGAAAGATAAACCATGGGTTACTTCCGCTGAAATTTAGTTTCAGTAAATAAGAAAAATAAGTAAATAAGATAATATCGACTATTTTATTTACCCATTCATTTTTGTGGTAATTTAATATAATAGAATCGGTTTTGTGGCGTCCATCTTGTTTGATATATAAAACAATGCTGTGTTTACATTCTTCGGCGTAGTATTATGAATGACAAGATTGATGTGGTAGATACAATATAGTAGGCTGGTGCTGTATATTCGATATGATATAACCATGTAACGTCAAATTTCCACTAAACTGGCTACGTACCTCAGTGTCTTTGCATTCCTTTGTGGTTAAAGTGTGTAAGCGGAAAAAGACAAAAAGAGAAAACATTTTGTATTAGTTTAAAGTGATAGATAAAGGACAAGGTGTCGTGTAGAAGTGCTGCACACAAACGCCGCCAAACCAAAGTAGTATAGTAGAGATGGACTTAGCCCAGTTTTGGAGGCGCAGAAATGGCGCAATCTAATTTGCATATTAGTGAGCAAGAATGTTTTGGGGGTGGGAGTGTGCAATTCATTAACATCAAATTATTTCGCTGATATTAATTAAAACAGGGAGCAATGCAAACAAATCAACCCGATCAATAATGAGAAGGTATACATTGTTATTTATAACATACAAATATTTAAAGTTTGAAATTCAATCCATAATAATATCGATCTATACAGGAGTGTTATCACACTGTAGGCGTACCATAGTGAAGCTAGTGTACTTCGGCTCCTTAGAAATGAAAACGTTAGTTATAAAGTATGACACATTGCGATTCATACTTCAAGTATGTCTGAAGTTCACTTCGTGCTTTATTAATATGGTCTCTAGTGTGAATTCACCTAGTATTTTGCATTTGTTACTGTAAATTGTAAAACGGCAACACAGTCGCAATGAAGTGCACAGATACAATATTTTCTAAAGCATTTTGGTGAGGCCAGATAATATCTGCTGTGTCAACAGTATGCTCCATCAGGAACGTTTTGAAACCCAAAGTTTACCAAAATAACATTTTCTGCTTTCTTAATACTGCTATGGAAGCACAATCTCAGTCAAGCCTTTTAAGTACGTGACTTTTAATTAAAATGTATAGGTCTCTCTTCCTCAATTCAGAATTGTGGTTGCTTTATAGCTATTTACCCCATTTGACCTAATTCTTCAGTTGGGTCACTATATCGTAAAGTCACATCCCATTTTACTAATTCAACCCAGGGAGGTCACATGACCTTCTAGAGCTGAAACAATGGGCTACTCACCGAGGATATAGAGCTGTTGATAAACAGTTGGTGAAAAGTTTCGCCTCTTATCTGCATCCCCGCCACTGCAACACAAAATTGTTACAATAAAATGTATAAGAAACATTCCTTTTGTATATAATAATTATATCAAAATGGAAGAATGGTAAAGAACCTAAGTGCAAGAGAATGTCCTAAAACAATGCAGTCTTTAAAGACCCCGTTGCAACCAGGAGCCTTTGCGAGTGTAATTGAATTTCTTGGGGCCCAATAAATTCAGGAAGGAAAAATTATGTTTTGTTACATTGACTGCTCATTGTTTCAAAATATGCTGCAATGTTATTCTGTTTTCTTGCTTCAATAAATAAGAGTATAGTGGACTGTGACAATAAAAACACACTCTAATGTTGATAAGATGTAAACGAAAACAAATGCCTGCAAAGGATCCTGGTTGCAACAGGGTCTTTAAAGATCCCGCCAACATGACATGACGCATATACCTACATGTAACTTTGTTTTGGGAGAAATTTGTAAATAACAAGAAAAACATCGATTAAAAGATTCTACAACTTCATAATTAAATTTCTTAGAAGTTTATAAGTGGGGAAATTTTGCATTGACTGCTTAAAAAGTTGTTAGGAAGCATATGTAGGGATCTTATATTGCCTCCCAGTGAGCTGGAAGCGAGGACGATTGCATGATACTTCAAATTTGTTTCGAATCTGTACGAGACCCCTGATCGCGGCTGAGGAGTGGAACAGGATGGGCGAAGGGGGGAGAGGGGAGAGGGGAGAATATTGATCATATAAGCACACGCGTTGACATGTGTATTATCATTTTAGGTTGCGTGAAAATAATCCTTTGCCAATAATGGTAGCACGTCTTTTAGCATTTTAGTGAGACAAAAGATCGAGAATAACGTTACTATGTTAGCAATGTTTTCTCACTGATAATTTAACTTTTTAGAGTAAAACAAAAACTCAAACTAAAAATGTACGAGATCTCCAGTCTTGGTGCTCGACTGTTGTTGACTAAAATACGGTCAGCGGTCGTTAAGTTTAGGAGTGCCCGAGCCGTCCAACTTAGAAGACCAACGTCTGTCACGTGACGTTTCCCGAGGCAGCCATCTTGGTTCATCTTTGATGAATAAGAGTGCAAAACTTCGTGATTTGCAACAATTAGGTTATTACTTGTTACAATACATCGCTGTTATGCCCCATAGAATAATATATTATTTTAGAGCCTTTTGATGAACTGTGCGAGTATTTTAGTAAACAAATTGAGCAGTAAGCATTAGTATTTTCGTGGTAACAAAGCAAAGTCAAAGTCAAGTAAATACCATCGAATAACTAGATAATTTATAGCTGGCTAACTAATAAATTATCATAATTATCTTACCTGCAGCGAGTGCTTTATTACCACCCTGTTCAAAAGTTATCGGTGTAGTAATGTTGATCTTGATATTCTCAGAGTCCGTCGTGTCTGAAAAGAGACCACAAATGTTGTTAGCTTGTGAAACTCTACCAAATCTGTTAAAACAACATCAACAGGGGTTCAGAAATCGAGATTGTCAAAATGATCGAATATTGTGGTTTGGTTGGTTTTGTTGCAAACTTCTTTCCTTCATCACTTTTGGCAAACTGTTTTCCTAACGCGTGACTGTTACCATGGCAATTAATCAGCTATGTGTGGGCTACGCCCTTGCTACTTTATTGTTATGGGAAAGGAATTACGAGGACGAGGGTTAATTTGTCTTTACCATGGTAAAGGTTGCTGTAAATCATGTCCGCCATATTGGGGTTTAAGAATATTGATTTTTTCACTGACTTTTCACAACGAATTACACAAATAAATCACTAGAAGCGAAAAAAATTGTACAAAAATATATTTTATAAAATAACACCATTTACTGGAGTTTAAAATAATTTGCATAATTAATTCCGCATATATTATAAATCATGATGTCGCCTAACTAATGTCAAACGATGTAGTTTTAATTAAGTTACAGCTACTAAAACGTTCATGTTAATTGCTTGTAAAACAAAACATTATGTCAGAAAAACCTATTCACCTGGCCTTTGCGAGTTCGAAGCAGGTTAAATCCCGATTTCTGGCCATATTTTAATAGATAAATTAAAATTGCGAGAATATGATACGACGACACTGAATGTCCGTTTTAAAAAGTCCTCTAATTTCATAATTTTGTACTAATTGACTTAACGTTTACTTTTTAGATAAGAGACGATAATACAAGTTAGTCTAGGGTAAAACATTGGATTAAAGTTTCTTTTATAATCGTTTACTTATTATTCATAATAAAATAAAAAAGAATACTCATATTCTTCAAACGCTCTCCAGTTTTCACTTCATAACCAGTGGTTATTTTTAAGATTTTAAAATATTTAAATATTAGAACATGTACTAAACATTCCTAATCAATAGACTGGTTCACACTAGCGATCGTAAGTGCACTTGAAGTGCAGTTCAAGTGCACTTGAGAGTACTTGAGAGTGAACGGCAAATTGCAAAATGCGAAGCCGAGGTTCGCACTTGAGTTGCACTTAGTTGCTGGGGAGATGCGAACACTTCAAAGAAGCCGAAGTGCACTTCCATGTGTGGTTTAAGTGCACTTGAATAGTGTGCACTTCGGTATCTAGTGTGAACCGCCCTAATGACTCAATGATGACTTTGTGTCGAGATGACCTTTGTTATAACTGCACTCCTGAAACGAGTGCTAGTTACAGTCATTATTCATGCGAACACTTCAGAGAAGCTGAAGAGTACTTCCATGTGTGGTTGGACTACACTTGAAGTGCACTTGAATAGTGTTTCGTGTGCACTTCAGTATCTAGTGTGAACCGCCCTAATGACTCAATGATGACTTTGCGTTGAGATGACCTTTGTTATAACTGCACTCCTGAAACGAGTGCTAGTTACATGCGAACACTTCAGAGAAGCTGAAGAGTACTTCCATCACTTGAAGTGCAATTGAATAGTGTGCACTTCGGTATCTAGTGTGAACCGGCCTAATGACTCAATGATGACTTTGTGTTGAGATGACCTTTGTTATAACTGCACTCCTGAAACGAGTGCTGGTTACAGTCATTATGTTATTTTTTCATATCGCCTCCTCGATTTATGAAAATTTGCCGTAATATCAACTTTTGTAGAAATGTTTTCATTATCACTGCTAACAATTTAAAGGCAACTTTTCCTACTAAAGTAACAACAAGTGACAATTTGTTCCTGCGGTGTCCGAGAGTTACAATACAAAAACAAGGATTTATTCGCAAAACCACCACAGAACTGTAAGTCTGTAAGTTTATCCTGTAAATGTGTTTGTAAATACAAGAGTTGTTACAGTGAAAACTGTTTAAAAAATTAGTCACTTAAAAACTGATCAATAGTTGATACTAAGTCTCTAAGGAACATTTAAATTTTCCTAATTGGACAGAAGCTTAAATGAAATCCCAACCTGATGAAAAGATGAGGAATCCCTGTTTCTCTTCGATAAAATCCGCCGCTCGTGTGTAGAACTCTTGGTTGAAGAGATCCCGCGGAACGGTTTGCGTACTGTTGGGGCTGTGTTAATTCATTAGTTTTGTTAGTATTTTGATTACAATAAAACCCCGCATATAAGAACTTACATTTTTCAAAACCATCCTGCATGCAATAAGTATATCTAACGCGTTAACAGGAAAGGCGTCTTGTCGATTTCAGGTTAATAGCCGTTTTTAGCGTATTTAAAAAAACTCTGTTTTTCCACCATATGTCTTGACAAGTGTTGTTTTGATGGACTCGACTAAGGTCTCACAGTTAAACATGATAGGATGTAGGCAAAGAAATACGATATGGTGCTTGTTACGTCATTAATTGCTCCGAAAATGACGATCAAAATATCCAAATATGGCCTAGTCTGTTAGACCCCTTTCTTGTTAATGTGCTACATACGTTCTTATGTATTTGATATCTAATAATACCTAATGATATCTAATAATACCTAATGATATCTAATGATATCTAATGATAGCTAATGGTTCTTATCGCAGGAAGGTTCTTATATGCGGATCTTGAATGTATTCGTTACACTTTGACATTTACATTTACATTTAGATTAACATTTACAACTACACAATTTACTTCTTAAAGTAAAATGATACACTTTATTATTTGATTATCAAGTATATAAAAAGCCAGAGATAAAACAAATTCTCCTGTAAATTGAAGCAATATTTTAAAAGTGTTCAAAAGGAAATTCTTCAGTCAGGTAATGTTTCTAAGTTCAACTTAATTCCAAATATTTCAAATGCAAAACGAAACGTCTAATCTGTTGTATTATGGTAACGCTAACGTTGTGTATCTCCTATATATGCGGTTGAGTTAAAAGTGTGTAAAAATGTCTTCAGTTTTAATATTATAACGTATACGTATGTATACGTTTTATGACTTTTATATTGTCTTCAGTTTGTAAAACATTTTTGAAAAATAATTATTTATTTATATCTGTCAACAAACTCCAATTAGAAAGCGCAATATCTTTAAAATCAAAATAGTTTATTATAAATCCAATAAATCATGAGTCCGAATCAAGAATCTGGATTTCACTTTAGTCAAAATATTTATTAGAATACAAATATGTTAATAGAATCAACAGAAGCTAATGTACAGTATATCTAATGTTCATGCATTTCACATCAATGTTTGAAGAATTATTTCCATTTAGTCGAAGCTAACATGTTATAGAGCGAGTTTCGCATGAGTGTAGAATAACCAAAAGCAAAGACATTACAATACATTAAATGCAGCAATACATCCAGCCAATGAGGTGGCTGTAAAATGGCGGGAAAATGGCGCGCGTCGCAAGGTTGTGGCGCCAAAATGCAGTGCACGC
>JAOBYG010181751.1:0-10314 GCA_025403545.1 Epizoanthus stellaris
CATTTTACTGATTTTATGATGTATGAATTACGTCAACATACCAGAGAGTATGTAGTGTTATGAGAATCGATAAATGTATCATTAAATTCTACAAATGTTGTTGTTAATAAAGAAAATCGAACAAAAGGTAAGAAAATGGCATAAGTTTGAAGCAAAATGTAGATTTGTGAATTCAAAACTATCGAGCCACCTTAAGTTACGGATCCTTGTTTTTTCCTCACTTCACACTTAGGCCATTAAAGAATGGAAATGGTATGGACCTTGCACTCCGCTAATAAGAGGTATATATAACACAAAATATTTGACTGTGAATTGCTATCTGAGTTTCCATGCTTTGTTGTGATTCGTTATTGCCCACTTTATTTCAAACAAATTTATAACATACAATGGGAAAACATATAATATTCTGAAGAATATATAAAGCTCTGAAGTCAACTCCATTTAAAATCTTTATTTATGAAGACATTTTTTGTCTCTTGTAAACACTCTAACTTACATTCTCTCAAATTAGTTTCTTGTAAACATTCTTACACTCTCCCCAATTAGTGTCCCCAATTAGTGTCCCCAATTAGCTGTTGTAAGCTAAATATATTGACACTTAAATAAAGATCACCATCTCCCACTGGCAATGAATGCAATGGGGACAGTTGGCTGCCTGTTATATTATCCTGGAATTGGGCATTTGAATAAACGTTTTGGCTGGGGAGGGAAATTTGAACAACCCAAACTCTAAAAGTTCAAATGCCTGGAGGGTGGTCCCCCTGGGGAGGATGTTCAAGTGTAGATTTTAGTCGGTTCATCTAGGTTTGATTGGGCCATCAAACATGTATTTTTCTGAACCCCATATGGCCCAAATGAAGCCAAGATCAATAACACAGAGTAAGCAAAACGCTTATTGTCACTACTTTCGGAAATCCATAGTGGCCTGGCCTCTGCAAAATTATGTTACTTTGGGGGTTGCTACTTTCGAGACTTTACGGTATATTTTAGAGCTACATACATCACTGCACTGTGTGCTCTCATCTAACCCATTTGTGCTTGCAATGTCACATTATATATGTACATGCGGGGATCAGCTATTCACTGAGTTACCATTTGAGTTGAGTTTGAGTTGAGTTTGAGTTATGTTTCTGTCAATCAAAATCAGAAAATATCCAATCACAGTTAAGCATGACTCACATGATTCATGCATACATACGTGACTTAACTGAAAAACGATAGCCGCCATCTTGGATCCTTATATGCGGTGAAGTGCAGATCAAAATATTTTGCTATGCTGCAGATTCAACAACATGGAACAAGGGAAACAGATAAAGGAGGGAAAATGTCCTTGATACCTTCTAGAAGATGCATTTAGTTGTACAAAACCACGATAAAACTAATAAATTATTGCTAACAGCAAACCTGAAACCGCAAAGCTTCATGTCATCTTGGAAGCACAAGAGCATGCCTCATCTAGCTGATCCTATCTAAGCTGGGAATCTTCTTTATTTGCTCATGAAGATGTTGGCAGAAAGCGGAATTTATTGATGCAATAACAGGAGGAGTGAACTGTGGAGGAACACCGTTTTGACTTGTCCTGGGGACTTATCTATCTGTTTCTCAGTTTCTGCCTGTTCGCATGGTTGCATGGTTGAAATTTCAGAGGTATGTATTGTAACTTGTATTTCACAAATAAATTACATGTAAATCTTCGATTGTTTCAAAAGTGGAAGAATTGTTTCTTTGGTTTCCTTCGATTCTGTATTGCAGCGTAGTGCAATCTCGCTCCCAGAGCCCACATTCTTTTAGGCCTGCAGTGAGGAATGAAGAGCTCTGGAATAAAGCACGAGCCAGTCCAAGATCTGCGGACTACCTTATAAGGAATTTCAATTGTCTGTGGGCCCGTTAGCGGTGGTTTGCACATGTGCTGGCTCGTGCTTTATTCCAGAGCCCTTCGTTCCTCGCCGCAGGCCTAAAAGAATGTGGGCTCTGGGAACGAGATTGAGTGTAGTGAAGAACAGTACAGTCATAATTTGACACTGGTCAAATGCCGCAACAAATTTTGTTAGGTCTATGTTCCCACAAGATCTACAAAATTATAATCCAGAGAAATAATCATTAACTCAGACAATTTTCAGTGAATCAAAATATTGTTTTATTTTTATCTCTGTTTTCTAATAAATCGTCCTTTTTCATGGGTTCAGTGGAAGTTTCGTTTTGTTCCAAATTGATCGAATGCTGCAAAAATCTGATCGAATGCAGTAGTTACTAGTACCAGAAAATATATATCCAGCGGCTATGTTAATGTATGACTATATTGTGCTTGCTGTCTATCTTCAGAAAGCATTTTTCACCAGGTTATTGTTATAAAGTAGTATTAGAAATTATGTGCTGTGGGTATTCCTGACAAATACGTTTATCTTATGCAAGATTCACACATTTATAATTTGTAACTCATGATCAAACGTAACTCAAACTCCACTCAACTCAAATGCTAACTCGGTCATTAATCGATCTCATACAATTGATACATGCGTTACACTTACCAGCCCAAGTCATTTTCTTGCAGTTCTGACACTGAGTCTTGTAGCACCTTTCACAAGGGTAAAAGTGGTCAGCTGATGTAAAGAACTTTGCAAAATAAACCCGAATACAACGAACCGGGTCAGAAATCATTGTTTGTCAACTATCAGCCGACCTCGTTCCCAGGGCCATCCACGTGCCGATTGGAGTGGGCGTGTGGGGGACCTAGGAGAGGTTGGGAGAGAGCCGAAGGGTTTATTGACGCCTCTCGTTGTTTTTTCTTTGTTTTTTCCCAATTTTTTATTTTATTTTAGCATTTACCAAGAAAGTCGATTTCTTGGTAAATGCTAAAGTAAAAGAAAAAATAAGGAAAAAACAACGAGACTCGAGAGGCGTTAATAAACCCTTGGAGAGAGATATTTTTCTTTTCTTGTTAGGCTTCTACTCAGTGGTCTAGGCATATGACAGTGGGGGTACGGGTGGGTACGGGTACGATGAAAGCTCTCATACTATGAATAACTCAAAGGGCGCCAGAACTGGACTGTGTCCGGGTTGAATTTGTCGACGTATTCGAATTAGACGGAGCCTTTGTGATTGTTAAGTTGTGCCGATTACTGTGATTCTCGCTCGGATATTGCCAAATCAGCATTACTCTACAACTCACCCGATGCTTGAGGGCGATGGATGCGTTGAAGTCGGGGGGGGAATTTGGCAAATTTTCAATCACCTCGGTGTCAGCCGATCAGATTATTTGCGCGCGCGCACTTTCTGTTTTTTCCCTAGTTTCTGGGTGAAACGGACAGCGAGAGCGCGAAAGAAACATCTACAACACTACATAGCAGAGGTAAGTTGAAATAATTTATTTTTCCATCGATATGGAGTATTTTATAGATCATGTGACATCTTTCCAAGAAGTTAAGGAGACATTTGCATTTAGTTGACTGATTCGGAAATCAGTGAAAGATAGTCAGCAAAATGTCTAAGTCAGACAACAGTCCTCATGGACAAAAATCGTCGAATATTGGATTTTAGGTCCCACCCCAGAATATAAGTCTGAGAGCATGCGTGCTTGTACATCTTTGTCTACAAAAGTCAAAAGTTGGATATTTTGACAGTTATATTTGCTGCCGAGTGAAGCGAGGCAGCGACACTAATCTTGAACGCCAGGAAAAATCGACATTCGAGTGACAGGCGGGCTAGCAGGCTGGATCTTTTGAAAGTTAGTAATATGGGGTTATAAATGTATTTTTTGTTGTTGTATTGTGAAAACTTGGTTTCTAAAAAGCAACTATAAGCATAACCGAGAAAATAAAACAGAAACAGAAACAGGAAGCCATTGTTAGTTGACAATGACTCTGTCTTTGCGCGCTACAGTTGTGCAGCGGACCGAATGGATCCATCTGGTTGAAAAACACCGTTCCGTGTTCGTTTTCACACTTAAATTAAAATGGTTAGGGAGACAAACTTCGCGACAAGATGAACATATTTCTGGGAAATTGTGTAGGCAGTGGAAAGGAAAAATAACTACTGGATCTCGATTGTCGTGACACGATCTTGGATCAGACAATCCCGGGACGAGCAGAGTCACACCGAACTGGTTTTTAGTGGTTCTCATGCATTTGCAGACAACTTTCACGAGAACACGAACTTGGATACTGATATAGTTTATGCAGGGGAACCAAGAGTAAAGTACGGCTCGATTCAGATCAAAGTTTTCCAATCCCTTATAACTTTCTGGCGAAGCTGTTTCCAATCGCTTATAACTTTTTTGATAAACGTTGTCTGGCGAAGCTGTTTCCAATCGCTTATAACTTTTTTGATAAACGTTGTCTGGCGAAGCTGTTTGACAAGTACGTAGGCATTAACTCGACCTTGCCATAACTGGCAATGAGATTTTGTGCTTCATAATTTTTCTGCCCGAAAACCCCAAAACAAACTTTGTGACCTAATTTACGTCATAATGACGTCATTTGCCAGAGTAATATCGTCCAAAAAGGAGGTCAGCTCGTCGAGATCTACAAGAATATGTAATTTGTTTTGCTTTATTATTATTATTATTATTATTATTATTATTATTATTATTATTGTTATTACCGAAAAGATCCACGAGAAGGAGGCAGAAATACACAAGACTGGCAAATTAGGCCACGGGCACTCAACCGAACTTTGACCGCCCCAAATACCGTAAAATCCCGGTTATAAGCCCCCCTCCCCGCTTCCAAGCCCCCGCTTATAAGCCCACCAGTTTGACAACGTTCGGGGATGCTATGCCCTCCCCCAAGCACTTTAGTCTTTACGCTTGTTTTTCTTGTTAATTTTTGTGATGGTTCCCGAGCATTTTGCGCTTGGCAGGTTTCTTTATTGACTATTCTCTGTGAATTAGAATTGTGGTAATTCAATAAAAAGTCTTATGAATAAGTATAAGCCCAGGGCTAATAAGCGGGATTTTAAGGTATGAAGATTTTAAATAGTGCCCTTTATGTCGTATTTCGTGCCTTCTGAGAGTAATTCATTGCATTTTATAATCGCTAGTAACTAACCGGTCATTCTGGGTTTTAAGTTTTGAAATCGGTAAAAATAGTTTAGAAAAAACTCGGTTTTGATTTTGAAGCATAAAATTTGAAAATAATTCAAACTTATATATGTTCCCATTTTACAAAATGTCGGTTATTTAACAATCCAGAACCCCAACCAATTTAATTTTACTTTTACTTTTATATCCTGTTTATACACTGTCAATGCATTGGATTATTTAAAATATTACGACTTTTGGAAATGCATAAAGCGTCCTTATATCAATTTTTTCTCTGCGTTTTTTTGTGTCAAAAAGGTTTGCAGGCCTGGGCCTGCAGGCCTATGGGCTGGGTACGCCACTGATCTGCTCACAATACAGTGTCATATTTTGTTCAATTTGTGATATATGTCGATTGCTAGTTCCAGTTTCCTAATTCCCTACGTTTTACGAAATTCATATCTCATAGGCCCTGATGTTATTCAAGATTTACGACAGCAGGCAGCTTCACTCCCTGGACGAGGAGATCGTAAAACTAGAGCCTCAGTTCTTCATTCGTAATCCATTCAATAACCACAACATAACCATCAGGTAAGCAACAATACTACAATGAACGGAGTGATTCCTCTACATATGCACTGCTAGATTAACTGCAGGACATACAACGTTGATTTGGACTATTATTCAATATTATTAAATAAAAACCTCTGGTTATCGAATTTCTAGCATTTTGATTGGTTTAACAACTAATGGTTATCAGTTCATAACTATCAGTTTTTCCTTATATGGAAACAGCTATTTCTGAAAGCGGAAGTAAACTTTTAAAATTCTGCTTATTCGGGGGGGGGGGGGGTTATTTGGACCCCCCATGATTTTTGTTGCTATTGCTGATAGAGACTAGACCTTTGGCGTGCATGTAGCTCGTACTTTATTAATTAATTTCTATGGCAACAGTCATCGGATAATTAATTACTGTTGCCATGATAACAGTTGTTCAAAAACGTGTCGGCCATATCGACCACCATCTTGGATTTTTTTATTGTTTTATTTTTTGCTGATTTTATACAACGGAATAACTATACACAAGTAGAAAACACAGTTTGAAAAGTAAAAACAACAAAATAAATAATAAAAACAAAAAAATCTGAGTTAATTTTCTTTTAATTAGGCTACAGCTACTGAAAGTTTCATTGCAATTGCTTCAAAAACAAAATCTAAGGTGTCTGAATACAGTTTCACGATTTTAAAGGTGGCTATTCTTATTTTAAATCAGTTTCAGTATACAAGATTCAATATCAATTCATGTTTAAATGTCACTGACTACATCTGAGGTACAAAAAATGTTCTAAATATGTTTCCATGGCAAGCATTGACATTACAAAACCACCTTAATATTCAAAATATTAGGGTTTCTCACAATCTACTCAATAACGTTTCTTTAAAGTGTGCCAAATTAAATATTAGAAGCATCCTATAGCAGAGCAAAATCTTATTCTCGTATGTCTCTATAATCTGTTGGAATATCCCAGCGTTACGAGTAAGCACTGAAGAGCTATCACTTATACAAGTTTGATCCTTGTTTCAACCATTAATTGTGTCCAGACACCTTCATCTTTGGCCGAGTAACACAAATATGGCTGCTATAGAGACTGGAACGTACCCACGATGCGCTACGAACTTAGTATCGTGAATACGATCTATCCACAGCTTTCACTAACAGAGTGTTGTGTGATAGGACCATAATGTGGGCTATCCGCAGTTTGCACCATTTTGCCATGTATAATAAAGGGGTTGCTAATGTTTACATATTAGAAAATAGATGCAATATAACGCCCGCTCTGATTGGCTGAAGTTCTATTTTCTAAAAGTGGATATAAATCACGGTGTGACGTCACACTAGCGCCGGCGTGCAGCTCACGCATCCTGATTTCAAAATGGCGAGTGCGAACTGAATGCTTCTCTTCTGAATTGTTTTTTTCCCGAAAACTATTTTCTAAAAGCATTAAAACAGCGTCGCTCGTGTCCTACTACGTCACGTGTCTAGATACATGCGCAATGCTGTTTTATTGCTTAACTATTATATCAATATCAACTCTTGCCTGATATAGGGAGTTGGGGTCTCAGCGATCAGGAATGCAACGAGAGGCGCCGTGTTACCCTCCAAGGAACAAAACAAACCTGTGTCCACACGAATACTCCACAATGCTAAAGCGAATCAGGAATCTGACATTAGTCCGTGAGCCGGGCACAGAGCCACAGTATAGGTATGCAGTGTTAAAGTGCCTCAGGCGTCTCACTTCATTTGTATATTTACAGGAGACTGAAGGAATGAGAAGGATATTTGAATAGTTGGACGGGGATTCGCAAGGCGCAGTGGAGGGTAAAACTGAAACTGCGGCCATGCATAACTTTTGTTTATCCCCAGTAGTTCCGGAAATGTAGTAGAGGAAAGATTTCCCTGATTTCAATATTGAAAATATTGAAATATTGAAACATTGAAATATTGAAATATTGAAATATTGAAATATTGATTACAAGAATTGAAGAAAGCAAATATCCGTAGCTCATTTTGATAATTCGTAGAGCCCTCCTAGTGTTTCATCTCTGGTCGTTAGACTTCAGAAAAGACCTTATACCTTCTACTTATAGTTATACATATGCTGCTCTAAACGCCATCTCCTCCTCCTCCTCTTGCCCCTCCCCTTCGCCATTCCACCGCCTTTCATTTTTCTCCCCAATCTCTCACGAAATCCTCGTCCAACATGCATGGCGCCAGGAAAATAAAAGTTTTAATAATTCCCTACTTTTGCTATTATTAATTATTTTCAATTATTGCAGCAATTTGGCTTACTCGTTGCTTGGGCAAGTATTGGCAAAGAGATTTGGCGGCAAGATGCGGTTTGATGACTGGATGAAAAAAATAATCTTCGATCCACTGGATATGAAAGATACTAGTTTCCAATTACAATCAAGGTAAGTTTCTCTTTGGAAACATGACTACACACAACACACGCACACGACACACACGATTCACATGACACACACGACACACACACAATACACATGATACACACACAATGCACATGATACACACACGATACACATGACACACACGACACACACACGATACACATGATACACACGACACACACACGATACACACATGACACACACGACACACACACGATACACACATGACACACACGACACACACACGATACACATGATACGCACACAATGCACATGACACACACACGATACACACGACACACACACGATACACATGACACACACGAAAATGACACACACGACACACACATGACACAAACGACACACACGATACACATGACACACACGACGCACACACGATACACATGACACACACGACACACACACACGATGCACACATGACACATGACACACACGACACACACACGATACACATGACACACATGACACACACGACACACACGTCACGATACACACATGACACAAACGACACACACGATACACATGACACACACGACACACACACGATACACACATGACACACACACGATACACATGAGACACACGACACACATACGATACACACATGACACTCACGACACACACACGATACACACATGACACAAACGACACACACGATACACACGACACACACGACACACACATGATACACACATGACACACACGACACACACGACACGCACACGATACACATGACACACACGACACACACACGATACACACATGACACACACGACACACACACGACACACATGACACACACGACACACACACACGATACACATGATACACACACAATGCACACGACACACACACGACACACAGACGATACACATGATACGCACACAATGCACATGACACACACACGATACACATGACACACACGACACACACACGATACACATGACACACACGACACACACATGACACACGCACGACACACGCACGACACACACACGACACACGCACGACACACACACACACGACACACGCACGAACGAACGACACACACACGACACACACACACACACATTCGCATTCAGAGCTTCCTCCACGCTCTTCTCTTTCTATCTGTATGATGGTGACCTGCCAATATCGATTATAAATTTATTGTAAATCCGGAAATCCCCAAGCATACACCTCAGTTTTAGTTTCTAACTCGACCAGCGGTTATTTGGAAAATGGTCTATTGATGTGGTTAATACTGAAAAATGAACCAATGTGTCTCTAAGTACTGAGTGATACTGATTCCAAGCGTCTGATGCTCAGGTTTACAGACAGGATCGCAGTTGGTTACCTGCCGACACACAGCTATCATATATTGGACTGGGGCTGGTCTCGCCCTAGCGGCGGTGCATTCTCAACAGTAGATGACCTGGCAAAGGTGTGTATATGTTCATATACTGGACTGGGGCTGGTCGCGCCCTAGCGGCGGTGCAGTCTCAACAGTAGACTGACCTGGCAAAGGTTTGTCGGTTTTTAACTTAGTCAGGTTGCAGCTTCATAGATGACAAATTAGTGTTCATTCAGTAAGAATGGTTATAAACAACAACTTTATATTGTTTCTTCGTGTTTGGGGTTAGATTTATTTTGAAACTAAACGGCATGGTGTAAGAATTGTGATTAATGTTGTTTCTGTATTATCTCCTTTAGATGGAAATTGCTCTTTTTAAAAATAAATTTCTATCAAAAAGTGTCACCAACGACTTTTTATCGCCAGGTAAGTAACTTCCTTGTCGCTGACACTGTCAGTTTCTCCAATCAGGAATACAAAAGGCCCGAAAGTACCCCCCCCACCACCCCCTCCAAGGTCCGGGATAATAAAAGTGGTAGTATTTCTACGAATATATGTATCCTCTGTAATTGCTTTGAATTAATTGATTCATTCTAAAAAGGTAACTTTTTTCACTTAAAGCCAAACTCAGTACGGACAAGACTAACTGTTGACTACACGCCATGTTCGAGTCTCACTACAAAAGGCTTTTTTCCGCTTAGAGCCAAACTCAGTAACGACAAGGCTAACTGTAGACTCCATCCCATCCAATAATGTTCGAGTGCCACTATAAGGAAACGAAATGTTTTTCCGCTTACAACAAAAGGCTAACTCACTCACTCAGAGTTTGTCCTATGCAACACTGTTGTTGTGTACAAGATTTTCCAATACATATTTTGCATGTTTGTTGTGTTTCACTAAATCTAACCAGATCCCCCATAATAATTAACAGTTATTCGATGAGGCGGCGTTGTCTATGAAGTGTTAGTCCATG
>JAOBYG010181862.1:0-10311 GCA_025403545.1 Epizoanthus stellaris
CCCTGTGTTTTATAATCCCCTGATGGTTATTTTACTTTCACTTTATTCTCAATAACCATTTTATTCAGAACGTTCCTCTGAACTATCGATATATTCTTCCAAATCACTGATACTACTCGCTTCGCTACTACTCTCGGCGTCCGCAATTGCTTAACCGGAAGTTTCAATTACTTAACCGGAAGCCAGTCCATCAGACCTCTTCTGATTGGCGGTGAATGGATTCTGAAAATAACCTTACTTGTAAAAATGGAGTAATACAGACTGAGTGTACCCCATTCACGCTCCTAGATCATGGGCTACTGATTTATACCAACAATATAAATTCTTATAACAGCAATAAGGTTCTTCGCATCTACAAATTACAACTGATTACAAAACAAGCAAAATGTTTACTTAACTTTCTACCAGTTACTTCCGAACATTTGTAGCAAATTTTCAATCCCATCTTCTCATATTTATTTATGCTTACACCAACATCACGTCACCAATCGCAGTCAAGTATTAGCCGAGTTTTAGCAAATTGTATCCGCTTTCCGCTCCCCCTCCCCTCCCCCCACAGTTAAGACATTTTTACCGAAACACCATTATACTTATTCCTGCGCAAACAACGGTTAACCATTTTCTGTTCGTGGAGTTTATTAATACACTAGGAAAAAGCTATTAAACTTTTGCTCCCATTATATAATTTTGTCGTACCATCGTTCATAATGTTTGAACCATGTTCACCTGACCACGTGCTGTTTGTATGAGCGAGATGGCCTTTTATAGTTGAAATCGTTTATTATGTTTGTACCTTGATCACATGACCATGGGCAGTTCGTATCTGCGAGATGGTGTTAGTTGAAGCATCTAGTACAACGTTATTCAACATTATACCAACTAAAATGTAACCAACCCAATTTTCGCACGTTTTCACTATATATTTCCCCACAGTGAACAGGTTATTGTTAAACCATCGCTTATTAAGCTTGCACTTTGATCACATTAGCATGGGCAGTTTGTATCTGGAAGACGGTGTTCGTTGAAACAACTGAAAAAACGTTATTCAACATTATACCAGCTTGTAACCCAATTATGGCAAGTATTCACTATATCACACTGAAGGGGAAAAAGGTATTTACTATACTGATCTATATGAAGGTAGATCCGGTACAAAATTCCTCATTCGTAGCGCCGGCCCGTTTCTTCGGTTCGTATCTTCGATCTCTGGTTTCGACTCGTCGTCTCCCGAGTTCGTCTCGTTGGGTTCTGAGATCGTCTCGTCGTTTGCCATTCCTCGTCGACTCGTCGTCTCCCGAGTTCGACTCGTCGTCTCGTGAGTTCGTCTCGTTGGGTTCTGAGATCGTCTCGTCGTTTGCCATTCCTTGTCGACTCGTCATGTCCCGAGTTCGTCTCGAGGCTGAATGTTTTCGAATAAATCACAAAATCTTTAATACAATATCATAAAACACTCCTATAAGAGACTGCTCAGTACAGAGTTTGACGTATTGCGGCGAAGCAAGAATCGGTATAAAATACAACCGAGTTGCGTAAAACTTACTACAACTGACGATAAATGCACAAGCCAAATTGTACGCTCACAAAACTTCTTAGAAAATGGACCAAATAATCGAAAACAAAAACACTAGTGAGCCAAAGGTACTCTACAGACAATTACATTCGCATCTTTCCGACTAAAAGTTGATGTTATGTTTTTCGCCGTGAGGGTGAAAGGTTTCAGCTGACGTTTTGAGCGCTAGCCCTTCGTCAGAGCAAGATAAAACTCGTCTAGTTTGTCCAACGTCAACGATAATTTTAATTTAAATTTTAACTTAAACGTTTGGCCACGGAAGTTACGCACGCTTGAATGCAAATGTATACAAACATTACGAAAAAATACAACATATTTCTCTTTAACCATTTTTATTTCCTTTTAATTTCACATATATCGTTTCACTGAAATATCTTTCGGTCTTATTCAGTCCCTGAATGTTAAAAATTTGAAAAAGGTTTCTGAAAGCAGGCGACTCTGAAAATAAGCTGCCAAACAAAGTCGACAGAAATCCGCTCGTAGCTTAGAGTGCACATTTTACAAACACAAGTCGGACACTAAAAACGTTTTGCGAAGACAAATATTACAGTAAAATCACGTTTTTCGGGACAAATTGTAACCAAATGTGAAAGCAATATAGTAAAACTGACTATGTCATAAAGCTATAAAAAGAAGAAAATCAAACCTTTTGAAGTATCACTAACAATTTGCCGGCGAGACTTCACCTGACAAGAAAATCATAGTCGGTTACAATCTCCAACAAAAACAACCCAAAAGTGAAACTTTTCATGTAATACTTTACACATTTCCATGTCTCTTTGGTTACTGTTTATGTCTAGCAAATTTGAGACAGATAACTCCAACAATTCTGCTCAAAATAAACAGAAAACAGCAGTCGAAACTTTCCCAACTCTTCGTGGAAGAGGAATGGCAAACGACGAGTCGATCTCAGGACCCGAACGAGACGAACTCGGGACACGACGAGACGAAAAGGAATCACAAACGACGAGACGATCTCAGGACCCAACGAGACGAACTCGGAAGATGACGAGTCGAAGAGGAATGGCAACTCAAGACCCAACGAGACAAACTCTGGAGACGACGAGTCGAACTCGGGAGACGACGAGTCGAACTCAGGAGACGACGAGTCGAAGAGGAATGGCAAACGACGAGACGATCTCAGGACCCAACGAGACAAACTCGGGAGACGACGAGTCGAAACCAGAGATCGATGATACGAACCGCAGAAACAGGCCGGCGCTACGAATGAGGAATTTTGTCCCGGATCTACCTTCATACGAAGCACCTTGAATCAATTTTGAACTGCCGTTTGAATGGCATAGGATAAAGTGCCTCTCTTTTATTTTCTGAGCACAAACTTAAAAATTAGTGTAACTGAATTTAGCGATATTAAATTAATGCATGCAACAGCAATTTTTAACGATTCACTAAAAAATCGTCAATTTTGCTAAATTTAGTTTTTGTAAAGAATAGTTTCCTTAAGGTACAATGAGTATGTCGTGGTCAGTTGTAAGTCAGGTGACTTCACAGTGTTTCTGTTTGTTTATTCTCATAGATAATCAAAGATTATTCGGATGTTTCCCTCGTGCCCGGACGCGCCTGGCTTTTACCAACGTCTGGGGAGCACGTCTTTGCTGGGAATCAGAGCTACAACTTTGAGGAACTCCAAATGTACGGTGGCGCCCACCTGGCAGTCCTCACGCAGCCGCACAACCGAGCTGCCTCGATATACTTCCTAGACATGATTGGAGATCGCACGGGTACCATTCACATCGCAAACAATCAAACAATGGATCTCATGCGGGACAAAATCGATTTGCCATACAATGTTCGTGTGTATCGAGGTGGCTTGCTAGGATTAGCGAATACCACGACTGTTCACGGGGTTGAGATTCACGTGCAAGGCATGATCTCCTACGTCGATAAACTAATTCTTCATCACGATGGTGCACTGCATTTGTATGAGGACTCCCGCACGGGGGTGCAGAATGAAGAAAACGATTTCAACTTCGGTTCAATCCGAGTACATTACGGCGGCGTGCTGTACATGCTTTCGGATCCCGTCACTCACCGAGGCATGAACCTGACAGTGACAGTCTTACACATTGAAGGGGGAGGACGTGTGGAAAGCAGCAACTTGGTGGTCCAAGCACAGAACATATCCATTAATGCACAGGGAACTATTAACCTTGCCGAGCGAGGATACCAGTTACGACATGGGGCTAACCAAGGTATCCATGGCCAGACCAACCGTGGGCTTGGCCCTGGTACCAGTCTTGGAGCTTCAGGAGGCGGTCATGGTGGTAGTGGGGGAAGAGGGAAGTCCACGTCTCAAGTTGGACTGCCCTATGACAACTTGTATGAGCCCACAGAGTTTGGGAGCAGCGGAGGTGGGGTCATTGGCAAAGCAGGTGAGCTAGTATTTTGCGTTTTTCACTCGGAACGATACTTTAAAGGAAACCTCTGAAAAACGCTTTTGCTCTCAAATAAAACTTTGTATTGCCTTAGTCCCGATTGGAAGTTTATCTTTAAAATCCATAATTCTGTTCAAAGAGCTAACACCAAGCGTTTTAGTTTGACTATTTCTTGCTTCGAATTTCACGCGGGCTGCCATCTCGAAACGTGACGTTTCATGGTTGTAATGCCAGGCCCCACTCTTAAAATACAATAATAGTGAACCAGAGTGGACCTGAGTGTATCCTGTGCATTTCAACTAAATCGCTAGGTTCCTTTCAAGAAATAGTTATTAAGCGGTCTCAATACATAAGGAGCCATTGGAAGTTAAGCAGATTTGTAGCATGGGCTCGCTATGAGTGGTACCCGAGTTTCTTTGCTTAATCAAAATGATGCCCCTTGTGTGTTTTCCAATAAGTGTAAAAAAAAGTGAAGTTAAAACAATGAGGGTCGGGCCAGGTTAGAATACTGTAAACAACAGGAATATTTCAAAAGTGAGGCAACTGAGACAACTGTTTTATGTATGTGTAAAACGTAAAAGGGCCAGGCCCCTCGCGTGTACAAGGAGTGAGTTGCTGTTTTAACTTCTGTTTTTAACTTCTGTTTTACCATAGTTTTTCATCTCAATACGTAATTTTAGATTTTTACAATCTTTTTTACTTCAAAATGTAGTACTTGTTTTGCGTAGTTTTTTTATACCTGTTGCGACATCCCTAGCACTTTTTTCAATATCCTTTTGAAGTTTTTAAAATTGTAATGTAGTCGTAAGTGCTGTAGTGAATTAAACATTAAACAAAGTTTATCGATATCACATTTCTTTGTCTGGTGTATATACTGTACTGAAGAAGGTTCAACTTAGTTTCAAAGGTCGAAGTTAGATTTTTATATTTTTCCTGTAAAGTTAGATGCACAAGGTATTTAGTACGGATATTTTGTTCTGTCCCTTCGGTGTCCGTAATAACGGCGAGGTTCGACTGCAGTTTGTATGTTAATGGCGGCTTTACACTTTACCAGGTGCTGGGGGAGGGCGCGTGTTCCTGAACGTGTCGTTTCTACTGGAGATAGACGGAGTGTTATCTGTAGACGGCGCGGACGCTCAGCCCCAGAGCGGAGGAGGAAGTGGAGGCAGTGTATGGATATACTGTGACGTCATCAAGGGTTACGGCAAGATCACTGCTAATGGTGGATCGTCTCCACCAGGCTCCCGCGGTACTAACGGAGGGGGAGGTGCTGGGGGAAGAATCGCCGTGTACTTCAAACAAAACGATACCTTCTCCTACTTCAGGTGTGTGGCCTTTGTATTTGTGGTTTGGAACGAAGGCACGGCTTACGTTTGCTAGTTGGAACAAATTTACGAATTACCAAAATAGATTTACAAAGTATTTGCGTCTCAAGCGCTTTCTCATGAACGTTTCAAGACACAGGTTAGGGTAATATATTACTTGTATCTCATGTGTGAACACTAATGAAACTTATCCCAGATTAGTGTATTCTAACACCAGAATCAAGTAGAACTTATCATGCTTAACAATTGTCCAAATTCCATGGAGGGGGCGGCCCCCTCCCCCCACCTCCCGGGCTGAGGCAAGTAAAAAAAGCCAGGGCCCGATAGGGTTAAAGTGGTAAGGCAAAAATTATTCTCGAATTTTTCTGCAGGTAAAGATTAACAATACTCTCTGTCACACCAATTCTCACACTGGTTCTTGACACGGATACCGTTTAATCTGGCACATGCGGCAGCGCATAATAGATATGTGAACTGTGGTAGGCTAGTTTCTATGAAACTACGTTTTCTACGTCGGCGAGTAAATTAAACCAAATGATGGATTGGATTGATCAACTAAAAGTTGATATGTTTTGTTTTTCTTCCACCCTCACGGCGAAAAACATAACGCATCAACTTTAGCTGATTAATCCCATCATACGAGATATGTGTACAACGAAGCTGTTAAAATAGTTAATAGAAGCGGCTAAAACTGGATTAATACTTCGTTGTTCCCAGTTTTTATTGTTGCTTACTCTATATTGCGAAATGCAGCACTATCAAACTAATATTTGTCTGTCCGGACAATTCCAGCTATGAAGCGCGTGGAGGCAAAGCCACAACAGGGGCAGAACCGGGAGGGCCTGGTACCGTGTTTCTGTATCACCTAATCCACACTCACCGTACATTGCTGGTGAACAATGGTGGGGGAAGACCGCTGAACAAACATATCAACTACAACAATCTGGCTGGAGAAGGTGGGAAAGCGTGGATCATGCCGGAATCGGGCATTCATAACTTTGCAAATAGCAGGCACAAGTTTCACTTTGAAGAACTGCAAATCTACGGAGGAGCCCATCTCGCTATCTGGCCTAAACCAATCAACTTCAGCGGAAACGTGTCGCTGTTCTTCAAACATATGATAGGGGACCGCTCAGGTATGGTGCATATTGGTAGCAATCAAGTCATGGATTTATTCCGACCTGAAATCGATCTACCATTTAGTGCGCAAGTTTATAGCGGCGGCCATCTTGGACTTGCACCGTATACAGAAGTTCACGGCGTGGAAATAATCCTGCGTGGTGTGCTGGCCTATGTCCAGAATATCACATTACATCATGGTGGTCAGCTGTGGCTGAACCACGGCGGACGGTCTCACCAGATGAACGAACACGGATATAGATTTGATACCGTGCGTGTGCAAGACCGGGGTACAATTCACTGTGTCACCTCGGCTGTTCGTGACCCGGGCATTATCTTCCACACACGTGCAGTATTTATCGAAGGAGGTGGGTTGATACGAGGCTCACGCCTGACTTTCGTGACTGAGAATATCACCATTGATGACGCAGGAGCGCTGGTTGCTGATGCCCTCGGCTACAATAGTTCCCATGGTTACCAGGGCAACGGCTTGCATGGACGCATTAATCCCGGACATGGTGTTGACAATCAAAATGGAGGATCAGGCGCCGGTCATGGCGGAAGCGGCGGACGGGGCAACATCGCAAGTGGCGCGGCTGTGACCGGATTTGCGTACGGTGATTTATACGAGCCAGACGCGCTTGGCAGCGCAGGCGGAAAGGGTTACCAAAGTAAGCGAGGCGGGACGGGAGGCGGTGTTCTCTGGATGAATGTCACAGGGTTCATAGACGTGGACGGACGGGTGTCGGCGAATGGCGAGAGTAGCCCCAGTCCGGGTAGCGGCGGCGGAAGTGGCGGGAGTATCTGGATGTATTGCAAGGAAATCAGAGGGTATGGTAAAATCTCTGCCAACGGTGGCGCAGGCTCCATGGCGGGGTCTCAACCTGGTGGGGGTGGTGCAGGGGGAAGAATTGGTATATACTTCCAAGAGAATAAAACGTCGACTTATTTTGTATACGAAGCACGCGGAGGAGCAGCTTTGGGATGCAAGTTTGGACAAGAGAACTTATGCAGGGCAGAGGTTGGAGGGCCGGGAACTGTGTTTCTGTATCATATGATTCATGTACACCGCACGCTGCTTATCCATAATGGCGGACAGAAACCTCTTGTATCAGCCATAGGCAACTACACGGATTTATCTCGTGACGGCGGCCGCGCGTGGATTCTTCCTCAGTCGAGTGGACATCATTTTGCAGATCGAGGTTTAAACTTTCACTTTGAAGAACTTCAGATCTACGGAGGGGGCCACTTGGCCGTTCTGACTGACCCTGTCGGAAGAAATGCATCTTTGTTTTTCCGTTACATGATTGGTGACCGCACGGGCACAGTTCACGTGTCGACGAGTCAGATCATGGACCTTCACAGACCTACTATTGATCTACCCTTCAGCGTGCACGTGTACTATGGTGGGTACTTGGGGCTGGCACCTTATACAGAGGTACACGGAGTCACTATGTACATATCAGGGGTTGTGGCACACATTCAAAATATGACCCTGCATCACGGAGGAGTGTTCTGGATGAACCACGGCGGCAGAACGCCTAACGAAACTTATAGCACTTTTGCTTTTGATGCCGTCCGCGTTCAGGACAGGGGCTTAGCCAGGGGGGTCACTTCAGCAGTGTTGCACCCCGGAATCACTGTCAAGCTGCGGGCACTGTTTGTGGAAGGTGGTGGTGTCTTCCGGGGGACAAAGCTTACGATCTTAGCCGAGAATATTACAGTTGACGATGGCGGAAAGATGGAGGCTGATGGCTTAGGATACAACTTGTCCCATCCTACCGGCTCCGGTGTCCATGGTCCTATTAACCCGGGGCTTGGACATACATCCAATTCAGGGTCCTCTGGCGGAGGTCATGGTGGCCGAGGCGGGCGTGGCAGTGGAATGGCTCTAACCGGGGCGGCATACGGGGATTTGTACGAGCCTGTAAGGTTTGGAAGCCGTGGAGGAGGAAGTAAAGGTGGGAACGGCGGGGGAACGATTTGGTTCAACGTCACCAATGTGATCCAGATTGATGGAAAAGTTACATCCAACGGTGCACCTGGACGAGACAGGTAAAACAGCCTGATTTGTACTCTAGATAAATAACACTTTACATAATGCAATCCTTCATACGCACACGTACATACACAGATATGCACACAGTCACGCATACACACACGCACACGCCACGCCACGCACACGCACACGCACACGCACACACACACACGCACACGCACACAAACGTGCGCCTGAATCCTTTATTAGATAACCACTGCCGATATTTCAATAATTTTACCAAGTCATGCATAATACGATAGTCAACCTATAAAGCCGTTTGGTGCCTTTTCTAAGAGACTCATCCAAACAAAATTGAATATTAGGATCTTAGGATCTTAATTTACAAGACCAGCTAGTAAGCATGCGCTACTCTGATCGATACTGAGGTATAATGAGCACTGTATCTAATCTCCGTTGAAAACTAGTATTTGTTAGTCCTTTTAAACGTGTTAAAGTAATGCCAGGATTTGTCTGTGTGTGTGTGTGTGCACACGTTTGAGTGGTGGGGGGAGCTGTTTGTGGTAAAATGTTGGTGCTAAAACGTTGCTGTATAAAGGTGAAAATGCGTGTTCACAATTTACCGCATTCCACATAACCGTAAATTATGTCCCAAATGTTATTCTTTCCGCAGGAACAGTGGCGGTGGAAGTGGAGGCAGTGTGTGGATGCATTGCTATCGGATGAAAGGGACCGGCAGCATCAGCGTTAACGGAGGTGCCGGGGGAGATGTCTCCGGGGGTGGAGCTGGCGGACGAATTGCCGTGTACTTCACCGAGAACACTACTTATACGGGAAGTTTTCGATCCCGTGGTGGCAGTAGCAAAGTTGAGCCCGGGGGTCCTGGTACGTCCTTCATGTACCACATGGTGCACACCCACCGGACATTGCTTGTGGACAATGGCGGTCAGCGACCTCTGAACCCAAGAATTTCGGATTACTCGGACTTGAAGCAAGATGGCGCCCGTGCTTGGATACTTCCGGAGTCTGGCTCACACGAATTTGCCAACGCTTCTCATGCGTTCCACTTTGAAGAGCTTCAAATCTATGGAGGTGCACACTTTGCCATTTTGACTGAACCCGTGAACCGCAACATCACAATATTCTTCCGCTATATGATCGGGGACCGAACCGGTACGATTCATATCGGCCGCAACCAAGTCGTAGACCTGTATCGGGAGTTCCTGGATATTCCATTCAGTGCATACATCTACGACGGCGGCCACCTGGGCCTTGCACCGGTCTCAGAGATGAATCAAGTAGCCGTTCATGTTGAGGGAGCACTGCATCACATCAGGTTCTGACGTTCTCCTTATTTAATATTTCAAACACGAAAAGGAGTATTTGATCACATATAAAATACTGAGAACAGAGTTGAAAAAACGACTGCTGCGGGTTTTTTTAACTCAAGTCCGAGGTGTTTGATATAGATTCTCAAGCAATAAGTTTTGGTTGAGAATTAACGTATGCAAAACTCAGCAGTTTATGATCACATTCCAAACACGTCACGGTAGTGATTTTTCTTTGTGTTTGCTTGATGAATTATTAATGAGTTTGAGAACTTTTTACAAAAGACTGGAACCGTCTCTCTTTACCTGTCTGACAGTTCACTGATCCTTTTCAGTTTAGAACCAAATTCTGGAACCTTATTAACTTTTAATGCTTTTGTGTCTTCAATACCCAGTGCATTTATAGTAAAAAGCTGCATTTAATGCTACCGTTTTTGTTATATTTATATTTTATTGTACTTATTGTAATTTTTTTGAGGACCCCCATGAAACTGATCACCTTTGGTGACTGGGGCTTTCCTCGTCAACCCTTTACCATTTCCGTCCACAATTATTGGACGCCGGCGGGCAATGG
>JAOBYG010181973.1:0-10311 GCA_025403545.1 Epizoanthus stellaris
CCCACTACTACGAACGTCAAGACAAAAAATTACCACCCCACCCCCCAAGTCCAGTCCAACGTCCAAAGTCCAGTCGATCCAGTCCAGAGACCAGTCCAAAGTCCAGTCCATGTTTTAGTACATGCCATTTTTCTCCCAGATTTGATATCACACTTTGGTACCCGATCTCTCAAATGACATACTTGAATTTTGATGGATTCGATCACACTGAAATTTTCAATCCAAGTTCCACATTTTAGAACATTTGAATCTAAATCTGAAGTCTGCCACAGAAATTGCCGATTGTGTGTGGTTTATAGTAGTCTTCTCCCGTATGTTTCAGTTCAGCACCAAATCAATACAATTTTAAAAACGGTAAACCGATAGCTTGACGGCTGTACAGTCAACACCACGGGGCATTGCCAATGGACCGTCTTCAGTGAAACAATATTGTTGAGTGTCGAAGCTTATAGATTCCTCATTTCTTGTTCCGTAGCTTGGAATTGAATTTTGAGCAACTAGTCTTATGAATTTATAAATTCTGACGGAAAGTTGGACATGTTTAATTTTGTAAAGACGAATGGCGTAAATTGGATTCCGCTTACCTGCCTTGCTGTTACCAGGGGTTCCAAAGTCTTTCTAAACTTCATCGTCTTCAATTTCTCTGTTAGAGTTACGAATTTATATCAGAAGAACAAAAACCGCAAGGGTGCCGGATTACGAATGGCTACAGACGCATTTGAGTTTTGACAACTGAATGGCAAAATTAACTTTCTTTTCAAGGCTTGGGAGTTTGATATTAGCCTTCAGTATCTACCTCGAATCACATCAGCGCTATATAAAACGTTCCGCTTTCCCCCGAGTCATTTATTGTTTCGTCACTGAGAGAACACTGACCAAACGCTTCAGTTCTGTGATAAGAGCTATTCTATATTTAAACCCAGATTGCGCATGTTGCGCTGGTAACAATATACCCCTGTTTAATATAATTATGTTAATACTTGCAGAGCATTTGTCGTTCAAAGCAGTAGGAAAACGGATAAAAAGGTCGCCAACGGCCAAGTCGAGCTCTGGTTTATTTTAGTGCGTTTGCTGTCGAACGGAAAGGAGTGGTGTATTCGGGCAGGAGGCGTGAAGTGTACAAATATCCTATTGAAATCCAGTTTTGGTGCTAAACCTCCCGACACCCGCTGAATTAGAAGGTGTAGACCCATCATATCAGCAATTATAAAATCAGACTTGAAAGAAACCAGGCGCAACTTCTTATCTCGGCCATCGCAATTATCTCCTCTGAAAGAAAACCGGATTAAACAGCCCCTCTAACCCCCAAACGACCGAGGTCCACTATTTTTTAAATCTGTAACTATATATCAACCAAAGCCGCTTTTAAAACAGTCTGTTGTACAGTACTTCACGCTTAACGCTTGAGATGAATGTACAACTCTTGCCAAAATTCGTAATGTACACTTTCACCGGATATTCGACTAACCTGTTTTATCGAATAAATGGAGAATGGATACTAAACTCAGAACAGCTTTCCGCTTTTCCGGGCATCAAAGCCAAATCCTTCTTCAGTTCTTGTTTACAAGTAGTTCTTTCATATTTCCAATATTTTCTCACTTTTCACTTCGTGGGAATCTGCCACAAATGATGGATATCAGTGTTACCTCCTTTCAAAATAGTTCAAAGTTTTCATTACAATAAAAAAAAATTATGACTGAAGTAGTTTACCTTCTTCTTGGCTGAACACTTTCGAAAGGAATAGAGTTGATCATTTTATTGGAAACGAAGCAGCTTGTAGCTTGTCTTTCAGCTGTTGTCAGAGCAACAGCTATCAGCTAAAAGCTATCAGTCTAGATCTTGATTTTTCACCGCAAACCGGTAATCCTAAAATCCCGAGTGAAAAGAAGGATAATGATATGGGCCAAAGTAAACGATTTTACTGTAATAACAACGAACAACTATGAACTCTTTTCTCTTTCGTGTCTAAACCCTTGCTTGGAGTTTCCACTTGCTTTTGTAATATAGCCGGTAGGTTCCACATCATAAATTGTGTTTACTCAAGGCAAGGAACTTTCTTTGCTGAAGGAAATGAAAAACAACTGCTCTGACACAAGAACAAAAGGTGACTTTTCAAAACATTGTTATCGTGGTAAATATTGTTTGAAAATCGCCCAAAAACGAAACATTGTTTTATTTTTCATTTAAAAATTGCGAAAAGCAGATGGATACTTGACGATATTCCCACGACCTTATGTGTTAATAGTTCCACGCAATGATTAGCACATGGGTAATAAAGAGCACATCAGTCGTAACTTACTGTCCTGCTTCCGTCGAAAAGTTATTACAAAATGACTCCTGCAAAGATTTCTGAAGAATCTGTCCGTATAGGTTAGAAGGAGGCACCGCACTCTGAATTAGGCAACCATAGCAACCTTTCTAACGGTTAATAATTTTCTCCGGTACCAAATACGGACAGCTGCTTTCGTCAACGAAAAATGTTACGCAAAAATATTGTACTTTGTTGACAATAAAATGTCATCCTTACATGGTACTGCGTTTCACTGGCATTCTACTATAGCTAGCCAATTCAAGCCGTCAACACAGACAGGAAGTCGATCCAATATCTGTTGTATACACCATGTTCGTTCTGCGAGACAAAAGAGTCGGGGAAGGATATCGGGTTATTGAAAGCGAGTTTCGAGAGCTAGAGATATTTCTTTTGAATAAGATTTTGGTTCAGTTAATTTTGAAATTCGATATATTTTGAACAAACTAAATTTTTGTTTTAACAAATAAAATAACCTTCTGTATTACCTATTTGACTAGAAAGTCAGAATTGTCTTGTGTACCTAGCATCCAAATCACCGGACTTTTTCCTTAAGTCGACTTTGCATTAAGCGTGCATTATTTTCATGTTGTAAATATTTTCTGTTTATCAAAGAACATATTCTTGAAGTTTATAAACAACTATTATATTTTAATGACTCGTCTCTACTTAACTAAATATGATGGTGATGTCGTCCAGTTGATAGTCAATTACTGTTTCTTGTTCACTTTCGTAAGTATGTTATTTGTCAGTTCAGTTTCAATTTGCTGATAAGGGGCAAAAATGAAATGGACGCAGCATTACTCATCGCAGCTCTAGTTTTCTTTTCTACATTTAATTAATATTTTATATTTGAAATATATTATTCATAGATTAGTTCTATTTTTCTAATGTAATGAGCATTGAAACTTTTGTTTAAATGCGCACTTTAAGAAATAAAGTTTATTATTATCTTGATATTCAAAAAGAATGTGGTATCTTTTCGGAACTAGAAAAATCTAGTACTACAGGAAGATCGTCAGTATGGCGATCATTGTTGATATTAGTAAATTATTGACCAGTGTCCTCCCCAAACTCGACCACAGATAACAGACGACACAATATCTCTCGATGTTTACGACATAAGAACTTTATTCACAAGAATAACTACTGTACAAGGTTGCCAGAAAAACTAAATATGTACAATAAATAAACAGGTTTCTATTCAAACGCTAGTAAAGTACATGGCGTACAGGTACCTTCATGTCTAGCCTACTCACCACATCACATGCTTACATTACCCTGCTGTTACAGAATGGTGCATCGATAAAAATGTAGACTTCTACTTAACTAATGTATGCAAACTCGCAAAATCATCTCAAATACGAAAATATTCGAATTCAGTCTTATTAGTAAAAATAGATTTCTGCCACGCAAATTGCTCTAAAAAGTGTTTCTTGATTTATTTACATACTTCCATTAAACCACTTTACTCACTTTAGCAAGTAAATTTTTCCGTGGTTTCACTATATGATTTCAGTTAAAAACATTTGCACTAAAAGTTCTTCAAGTCTATCTAAATTATATACACTGGTTTAAAACCAGTGAAGACCATGCACGTAAAAACAGAGAACATATCTCAAAATAGGCATATCTCATCTGCACAGAGTTAAGGTAACTGTCAAACGTTAATTTACGATTTGTACAACCTAACACGAATCTGTTTTAAAATATTTTATAACGCTACAGTTCTTGCATGGAACTCCATATCTCCAGATGCTGAGGAAAGTTTGTAAAGGCCTCCTTGACTAAATAAAGTATTTTCTTGACTCCCTGTAAAGATAAACAGTTTGAATTAGTATCAAAGACGTTTTAACTGACTATCTTGGTACAATCTGTGGCTATAGAAGGACAGCTAGAACTGGTATTAGTAGTTGCGGTAACAGTTTGCCATTTATTTTCGTCGGTATTTGTCCATTCTCTCGAATTTTGAATGATAAATACAAGTTCATTTCCGATTGGAATCTTCACAAGCTGAACAGGGCGGCAGTGAAAAGGAACTCGAAGCTTTGTTCACGAGCTTCACGGATCGAATAAAGCTGCCACACTGATTAAATTTTATTTCACCAATAGTCCAAGACAATCGTTAAACCTTTTGTTGTATCTTACAACAAAAAGATCTCTGAAGAAAAGTGAACAGAATCGGGCTGCAATTTAAAGCGCAATCTTGTCAGCTTATCTTGTGTTTCTCTTGCCGTACAGTCTACAGATGCTATTTTATTCTACCGGAAGTATAGCCACGTCTTCTCAGAACTCAATTTTAATAGTACATAGTTGCAACTGGGTCGGCAAATCACTCGCGCGAAGAAATCTGAAAGCTTGCCGCATGCTGCACTGAAAATTACCATCGAGTTTCGCTGACTGGTTGAAATTATGATCACAACTGAAACAGTTCTGATCGCGAACGCAAAGATTTGGAATTTTAAAAAAGATCAGTGGAATAGGAAATGACGCTTATATATATTGTTAATAGCAGAAAATGAAGTATTTCATAAACAATATACTTGTTCCACGCTTTTTAAATAACGAGGAATACTCTTTTCTGCTGCAAGTGTACCAAATATATTTCTGAAGGTTAATTCTTTGATACACAACGCTTTTTTCTTTGAAAGCTTCCCTCGATCTTTGAAGTATACCGCTCCCCATTATCTCTGCAATTTAATATTCTCCATTTAAGCAAATAAATATATTGGTGGAGGGTGGGATACTTCTATGCAAATACTTGTACAAAGCTAGCTTCTGCACTTGCAGGCATTGAATAAACTTCGGTGACCATTCTCAGGTTTCATAGTCCATAGCTAGTGACTCGGACTCTATTTGTACTTGTTGTCATGTTGACAGCGTTAATTCTTAAGGCTCCTAGCATGAGACTTGTTAAGGCATTGAACCTTTACTGTATGTAAAAATACCTAAAATCATAAACATGTATATCTTCTCAGGAAATACCAGCTTTTTGTTATTTAGATAGTTTAGCAGAGCGCCGTCCAGTCTGATTTTACTTGACTCAAACGAGTTACAGCGACGGTAATGTTTGGCCTTAATCACTAGAATCATCAGACGGTTAGCCTTTTTAAACCCCATCAAAAGATTAACTCATGAGACTTTTTTCAGTAAGTCCTTTCTCCTTGCAAATGAACAGGATCGGCTATTGACTGATGAGGCATGCAACTTGTCTTGGAAAAAATGAACCAGTTTCCAGGGCAATGAGAAAGAAAAGTACAAGCAAACACGTAAATCATGTGCCATGTATACGAAGAAATTGATTATTCTTTCTTTCATACACAAGATAAATAAATAAAAAAGACAGCTTTCTAAGTGGCGGAGATTTTATGTGAGCCAAATAAAATTACTTTTCCCATTTTCACTAATCTTCGTCTAATAACTTAATACCCAAGGAATGTTCACTAAGAGAAATGAATTAACAAATTACAATAACGGTCGATCACGTAGCCACACTCTGCGGCGTGGTTGTACCATACATAAGCACGACGTGAGATAGATGTTATCAGATGCAACAATACCGTTATCTTGGTAACTACCTCGAAACATTAATTTTGTCGAGATGTTTTAAATAATTTAAATAAAGACCGGCAAAAACTGTTACTGTATACCTGACTGATTTTGTACCGTTATTGTATAGAATCTTTGAATTCGTATATTCAGGTATTGAAAAGCCGTCGTTGTAAGAAGAACGTGCGATAGTTTATATTGAACGTATTCAGTGTTTATATTGTTTAAAAATATCATCGACACTACCGAGTCAGTCTATACTGTCAAAATCCCACCTGAAGTTTGTAGTCTCATTTACTGGAGTAAAAAAACCTGAATGGAATGGCATTACAGACTATCTTGAAATAATTAGAAGTCAATTTGACCATTCTCAATTTTTATATGGACGGCAATAAATTCACAGCCACCGCAAAGCATATTCATATTGGATGCAAATACAAGAAAGGTACTAAAGTACAGATTAACCCTCTACAGTGGCAACTGGACGAGCACATATACGCCTTGCATTGCAGCTTGAAAGCTCACAATTGGACTGCATGAGTTCATAATATATTACAAAAAGGACAGAGTTTCTTGGGGCCGGCGCCATAAGCCAAAAAACATAATTTCCACAGTGCGGTATTACTATTAGAGAAGATAAAGCAGATTGGTATTCTTAAATGTTTTAAGATGACTATTTTTCATATCTATAGATTAAAAATGTTATTTTTTATACAGACTAAAAATGTTGTCACATAGTAAGCGTACATATTGCACACCGACTACTTATTGAAATTTTGAAGCGACCACAGGACTGACACACAAGATATCATGCTGTTATGAAATTCTAAAAAGGTAATCTAGTATATTTTATATCGAATAGCCAATACCAGTTGCCGTTGTTTAGTCTACACGCAATCATTTGTGACATTTTAAGGTACGACTGAGTTTCAAGTATATCAAATATCTGTTTACGTTTATGAATTTAATAGAGTTTTTAAATATGCGACTATACGCCAAACCCCACCCATCAATTTGCACGCTCATCAATTGTTTTATAAAGGACAATTTCTTCATACTACATAATACTTGACAAACATGCAGAGAATATATGTATACACACTGACTACTGAGATTGCATTTAACTATTCATGAAAATTTGAAGTGACCACTGGACGGGATTTACTCAAGATGTTCAATGTTGTTATCAAATAACTCTTTCATTAAAATAGACACAAGCCTGTGGAAAATCGTGGGTAAATGTCTACATGTCAAGGAAAAGACATCACTCTCTCTTCCAAATATTCCATTATTCTTTTCGGCTCATTGGACAAAGGTCCGTTTGCAAAGAGCGTCAGTTATTTAATATTTAGTCACCAATCACCAAATATTATTTATAATTATATTGTGTAGATGTAACGAGATATTACCAAAATCATCCTCACTATTAATTTATATCAGAAACAAAAATTTAATTAGAATATATGCGGATTTTAACCCTTTCTATGAAATGGACAAGCTGTAAAATGTGTACAGTAAATTTGTAACAAAAGTTTGTAAGTAAACATATGGGAAATTAAAAAAAAGTACAGTTTATCTAGTACAAGTTAGTGTTGCTTGAGGCACATGCAACGCGTGTTCACATTTAAATTAACACTAAGATTTGAGTATGTTAAAAATTTGTTTATCTCCATTGATACATGTGTATATGATATTTAGGTTTAATTGTGGAATTACAATACACATTGAAACGTTTCCTTCTAATGTGCACGGTCGTAAAATTATTGGGTTCATATTTTAAGAGTTTTATAATTAATAGGTGATCTATTGAATATGTTTAGGATGACCACTGAGTTTATAGTGAGTTACCTAACCTTGCGAATGACATTTCTTTACGTATGCATAGCTTCACACTTGAGAGTCTGCAAACCTAAAATCAAAAGATATTGCATTACGTAAGCGTGACTTTTATTTTAGTGTTACTTTTGGTGTGATGTTACATCGTGATTCCCAGTATATAGTACACGAGGACGTTTGTTTTTAGTATTATGTAAGGTTAAACGTTAATAACCCCATGAGCCGAATGGGGTAACGGACGGAGCGATCGGATCTAACAATACCTTACCACTCTTTAGCAAGTAACACTTTAGACTCTGTTTCTCCCTTTACAATGCAATACAATTTATTAACTTCTACCAGCCGGGATTTTCAGAGTTAATTTTCCGTTTCAGATAAGTGTTAGTCTTAGTTTTAGCTTCAATTTCAGATAAGTTCCAGTCATATTGTAAGTATTAGTAGTATATAGGGTATCCTCTGTAAAACGTAAAGTTCTGTAAATCCTGATGAATATAAATAAAATAAAATAAAATAAATAATCGAAACAGCAGTATTGTTATAATGGAGTTACATATTCGGCCATTTATTAGACGGAAACAAAATAGGTGGATCAATCACTTGGGTTGTTCATAGCAGCTGGCAAAAACAACCGGCTACATCAACCATTCTTGCTGCCTACTTTCTTCGTATATTTTTTAAAAAACTGACTTTAACTTACAATTGAATTGCTATACTTTGAAAAAAATTCCATCTACTCCAGAAACTATGCCATGGACAACCAGGATCGAAATTAGGTCATTTGAAAGATTGGAGTAAATCTGCAGTATATGGCAATGGGATATAATTGACCTAATCGCAGCATGTTCGAGAAAGTTTTACAATGTCAATAGTCCCCAAATAAAAACATGTCGAATTCAGCAAACGTTTTGCCGAAGGCTGTTTCAAGCTAAAGCTTGAACTGTCAACTATTTTTGTCACGAACAACTGTAGAACGACACTTCAAGTGTCAAATTAATGATTCTACACAGTCTAATATAACAATACTTGTTTTCAGCTCACAAAAACGTAATTATTTGAGAAAGGAAAAATAGACAACGAGGCAGGTGGGGAATATAAATCAGCGGAAGACAGTTTAAAACTCGGACCGCCCAATGCAAAAAATACAAAGAGCTCCATTATTATTAGTCTTTCTCTGCTTATAAATCAATATAACACATTACTAACTGTCGAAACCAGTTGAGAGAAGTTACTAAAAAGTGTAATCACTATCAGGTGTGTCCAATACTCTAAATAATTTGGAGTCGAAATAAATGTCGGCGTTTTCATATTGTTGATTATTAAACCTCTCCTATATTTATATAAGTTATACGTCGAATACCATATAAGAACTTTTAATTTGGTGAACCGATCGCGGAAACAGTGCCCAAATAGCTATTTTAGATGTTAGCGGTTAAGCTTCAAGCTTCGATGCTTGAGTGGCGTTAGTTGTAATTGGTCACAAATATTGATCATTCAGTGTGCAATGATATTGGCCAAACCCGCTTTGATTATCAGAAACCACGTCGGACATTACAAGTATCAAGAAACACTTATAAAAGTGTAAAAGAAGATTCCTCATTGGCAGGGATTCAGAAATGGGGTTGTCCAGGTTCCAACGTGCTTTTTAAGAAAACCACCGACCATTGTTAAACAAGTGGATGAACAGGTTAATGAAATGTTCCAAAGAAGCTCGTCAACTTCAAAGAAACCTCTTCCGAGACAACGACTATATAAAACAAACAAATGGCGACGATTGTCTACCAATCCAGCTGGTGCAGAAATAGCAACTTCAGTTCTATGTTACCTGTGCCTGTGGCACGCATGCTGAACTTTTTGTTTAGCTACAATAAATGAAGCTAATTCGAAATACATATAAACAGCATCGATGTGGGGGAGACCCACAAAAAGTTTCAACGCTGCAGGGCGTAGATCAGTCAGCATGCCACACTTTACATTTCAAATGTTAAGGCACGTTTGCGGCCGCAGTGCTTGTCTGAAGAGGTAACTTCAATGCAGAAAACCGTGAAGATGACGTTAGTGATAAGGATATTTACCGCAATATATTCCATGTAGCGGCACGATTCGCACAATAAGCTCTCGAGAAAATTACGCATAACAAAGCGATAATTACACTGGCGTTTGTTACGAGCTATTACCCTTTGAGGAGGCGAAGGAAAATGGAACAAAGGTACCGCAACAGGGTGTTCTAGAATGGTCACAACAACATTTCCGGCGAAATTAACGATGTTTTATTCAGTAGTTAGTCAGGCAATCACGTAGCAAGCAGAAAACATACCTCTATTTCAGTACCTGCTTCGCAAAAACAACATATCATGGCAATCAAATTAAAGTTACTTCTTCGGGAGAAATTGTTGTCCAGTGGCAAAACTAAGACTCACAATGTAATATAATGTCCTTAACGCCGATTAACTCTAAAGAAATACTGATAACAAAAATTACCTTGAAAAACATATTTTTACCCTTAAACCATTAGGACTACTGCCAAATACTTGGGAAGGCACTAACATATCTAACGCGTTAACAGGAAAGGGGTCTTGTGGATTTTAGCTAACTTCAAACGCACATAACTCTGGTTCTAT
>JAOBYG010182084.1:0-10310 GCA_025403545.1 Epizoanthus stellaris
GTTTTAATCTTCCCCAATTTTAACCATCCACGTTCCTTTATGGCTTATCATCATCTATTTTGTGTTTTTCTACCACAATAACCTGTTATTTTTACATTTCCTTTGATTTGTCGAGATTTTCATACATCGCAAAAATGCTTAAAGCCCCTTTAACGGGGCACTTAAGTAAAAGAAAAACCTTGTTGCCAAGGAAAATCAAATCCTCGTGTTATGCTTTAGTATTTTATACACCAAGGGGTTATAATTTCATGGAAGTATTTTCGCTGGAGAGAGAAAAGATTGGTAGGGTTGATGACGTCATCATGGTCCATATCATTGGGACGTCACAAGAAGATAAAACTGCAAATAACTTGTGCACGTTACAGATTTTTGCCAATTTATTCCACAGACTTATTTGTACAGATTATCTGCAAAAAAATATGAAGCGATATTTTCAAGTCTTTTCAGGAATTATTTATTATTGAACAAAACAATATTATTGGCTCCTCTGTTTATTGAACAAAAATTGCATTTGTTACTCTCTCTTAGTCATACTGAATGCGTTTCCATATATGAGCAATGGTGCATCATCAACCATACGAACCTTTCCTTAGTCCAGCTAAAAAAAATTCTGTGAAAGTATAATATATAAGCCCCTGAAAATGGTACAGTGCTCTTTGAACCCCTATTCACATCTATTAACCAAAACACCATATAAACTCAGCTTTATCCACAACTTCATCTTTTGCTCTGATGAAGGACTAACACTCACAAATGACGAAAAACAGACTATTTTAACTTCTAGGTGATCATCCCGTGCAGCAAGAGGCACTAGGCTTCCTATAATGCGTTGTTCCATACAATTTACTATGTTTTGATACCTTTATTAAAGCATACGAGCGGAAAAAATAATTTCCAAAGTATTAGTTAAAGAAGTAGATCTTGAGTTTCAAAATCTATGAGTTCTTTGTAGTTCTGAATACTTTGATTAATAATCAACTTTATAATTTAATTCATCTTATTAAGTATTAAAATCTCAGAGAGCAATTTATGTGGCAATAGTTTTGTTTTTGGTTATTATATATTTGTTGACTGTTTGTTGACTGGTGTTCTGCGAAGCATGAATTTTTGCTTACCCAAGGAAACTAATGATACCCGAGACCGCGGTATATTGACTTTCTTTAACTGAAAATAATCTTTAAAACCAGAGTTGGGAAGGTTTTTTTCTATGTTTCTGGCTACGCACGTGCAACCAGAACATAATCGATAATTTGTTTCCGGAAACAAATATTCGTGTTTCCACTTTAGTCACGCTTTGATGCGCATGTGGGTGCTCGTGATGTATTAAGTATGTATTTGTGACCAATCACAACGTGCGTACTATCTCAAAGATATAACAAAATAATATGTTGCTTCCATAACATTTACTTTACCAACATACAGTAGAAATCACAACCTCACAGATCGAAGTGTGTTTGTTTTCACAGATACGAAGGACCCCTTTGTGCAGTGTGCAGTCTGCGATACTACAGTAGCCAGTTAACCTGTCGCAGCTGTCCATCAATGAGCAGGATGATTGGCCAGATAGTGGGTGTGGCGTTGGCAATAATTATATTCATTGCCATAGTTTTCTGGTTGGGTAGGAAGGAGAAAAAGAAAACCGGTCGCGCATTGCTAGACATTTTCTTATCGCGAATGAAGATAGTCATTGGATTCTATCAAGTAACAGCAGGTACATTGGAGGCTTTTGCTTACGTCAAGTGGCCCGAATATCTATCCGAGCTTGGACGAATTTCCGAAATCTTGCAGCTTAACGTACTACAGATCGCCCCAGTCAGCTGCATGAATGACGAACTGCACCTCAACGTTTTCTTCGGTATGGTAACCATGTTGACAGTGAATGCGTCTCTTGTGGCAATAGCTACCATAATATTTTCCCTCAGATATGCATCCATTTATATGAAATCCCAACTTGGAAACCAGGAGAAGAAGGCTCTGTTGTCTCAAACAAAAGTCGCTCTCTACAAATACACAATTATGTTCCTTTTCATTTTGTACCCAAGCACGTGCACCAGCATAACACGTGTAATCCCTTGCCACGAATTTTGCAGCGACAAGAACGAGGCCGACTGTCCCTCCTACGTCAAGTCCGACTACACTATGGACTGCAGAGACCCCTCCCATAACACGAAGAGAAATATTGCTTACGCTTCAGTCTCATACATTGTTATTCTCCCCTTGGCTGCCTTTATCATTCTTTTTAAACACTTCAGGAAAGTAGCGTCCCAGAAGAAGCAGAACAACAAGCAGCAAAGCAGTGAGAATGAAAGAGAAAGTGAGTTTTCTGTTGACGATGCAGACCAGAATCCTGAAGAAAGCCAGATATCAGAGCAGGAAGACACTGAAACAGAGCAAGCGATGGACTCCAACCAAACACTGCAACCAAATCAGAACGAAGAACAGCAAGGCAATGAGAATGCAAGAGTAAGAGAATGTGTTGTCGATGATGTGGACCAGAACTCTGAAGAAAGTCAGACCCAAGAGCCAACAGTGGAAAACTCCGACAAGGCACCCCAACCAAATCAAAATGAAGAACAGCAACGCAACAAGAATGCAAGAGAAAGGGAGTGTCCTGCCGATGATACTAACCACACTGACCCCAAAGAAAGTCAGATCGAAGAGCAGGAAGATGCAGAAACAGAGCAAGCGATGGACGAAGAACAGCAAGGCAAACAGAGAGGGAATGTAAGAGTAACAGAGTTCCCTGCCGATGATTTGGACCAAAATATTGAAGATAGCCAGATTCAAGAGCAGAAAGACACGGAAACAAAAACAGTGGCAGAAGAATCCGATAAGATAACCCAATCGAATCAGAATGAAGAACAGCTTAGTGATGATAATACAAGAGAAAGGGGACTTCGTGCTGGTGATGCAGAGCAGAGTGCCGAAGAGGACCAGATCCAGGAGCAGGAAGTTACTGAAACAGAGCCAGTGATGGAGGAACCCAGCCAGGTACCCCTACCGATTCAGAACGAAGAACAGCGTAGCGAAGAGAATGCAAGACAAAGGGAACTTCCTGCTGGTGATGCAGAGCAGAGTGCCGAAAAGGACCAGATTCAGGAGCAGGAAGACACGGAAACGGAACCAGCTATGGAAGAACCTAGTAAGGTGCCCCAGCCGAATCAGAATGAAGAACAGCTTAGCGATGAGAATGCAAGTGAAAGAGAACTTTCTGCTGGTGATGCGGTGCAGAGTGCCGAAGAGGACCAGATTCAGGAGCAGGAGCAGGAAGACACGGAAACGGAGCCAGCTATGGAAGAACGTAGTAAGGTGCCCCAACCGAATCAGAATGAAGAACAGCTTAGCGATGAGAATGCAAGAGAAAAGGAACTTTCTGCTGGTGATGTAGAGCAGAGTGCCGAAGAGAACCAGATCCAGGAGCAGGAGCAGGAAGACTCCAAAATGGAGCCAGCTATGGAAGAACCAAGCCTGTCGCCCCAGACGAATCAGAATGAAGAACAGCTTAGCGATGCGAATGCAAAAGAAAGGGAACTTCATGCTGGTGATGTGGAGCAGAGTGCCGAAGAGAACCAGATCCAGGAGCAGGAGCAGGAGCAGGAGCAGGAGCAGGAGCAGGAGCAGGAGCAGGAAGACACGGAGTCAGAGCCAGCTCCGGAACAACCCAGCCAGGTGACCCCGCCGAATGAGAATGAAGAACAGCTTAGCGATGAGAATGAGAGAGAAAGGGAACTTTCTGCCAGTGATGCGGAGCAGAGTGCCGAAGAGGACCAGATCCAGGAGCAGGACCAGGAAGACACGGAAACAGAACCAGCGATGGAAGACCTCAGTCAGGACGAAAATATCGTGAAGGACCCAGAAGTCATTCAGGGAACTACATTCCTCTATGAAAATTACTCAAGAAATTTCTGGTATTGGGAAATGATTGAGACAGTGCGTAAAGTGATCCTGATTTCCTGTTTAACACTGATAGGGAATGAGAGCAGAGCCTACGTGGGACTGGGCGCGATCATCGCTGGTGGGTACGCAATCTTATTTGCGTACAAGAAACCTATGGCTGATCCGTTTGAGAACAAGATACAGGCATTGACCCTATCAGTGACCTTCCTCAACCTGGGAACGGCTGTTATCATGAAGATACCAAAAGAATCTGTTGGGTCCACTGTTGACACATTTGTCGACAACACTGTCGTTGATGTAATACTGGTCATTGCCAATGTTTTGGTACTCTTTATTCTAGCAGGTAAGTTTGAGGTGGTGATTTATTGGTTACAAACAGTTTAAATCTAGGGGGTTCTGGTGCAATTCTACATATAACATGTTTTTTTCTGTTTCTTTTTTGTGTTTGAGTAACAGTAAGAATTCGTCAAGATCAAAGAAAAAAACATACACAAGATATAAGAATGTAGTGGGATATAACTCATTTCTCCTATCTGCTATACAATATTCTAATTCATAACCCTTAAACCTATAAGGGGGGGTCAAAATACCCCCCCCCCCAAAAGGGGGTTTTCGGGCCTAAAATTGTTGTCTTTAAAGCTATTACCCTAATTCGCAACCATTTCGAAAATCATGGGGGGTCAAAATGCCCCCCTCCCCTTAAACGTTCGTGGTATGGTTTTAGGCTTATATGTTTAACGGATAATATAAACGCCATTTCTGCCCTATTGAAGTTTTCAGGTTTAAATCGTTCAGATTAAAAAATTAGGGAACATAATGTGAGCTTCATGGCGCAAACTTTTTCTCTAGCGGAACAAAGCAGTTTCTGTAGCTGTAAAGTTCATATTGTCTGAGCTGTTAAGCTGTTGGATAAAACGTTCTTAGTGAAGTCTTCATAGTGCAATCTGGATTCCATTCAGCTATTTCAAGACGCGTTAACATTGGATAAAACGTTCTTAGTGAAGTCGTCATAGTGCAATCTGGATTCCATTCAGCTATTTCAGGACACGTTAACATTGGATAAAACGTTCTTAGTGAAGTCGTCATAGTGCAATCTGGATTCCATTCAGCTATTTCAAGACACTCAGGAAGAAGAAGAAGATACAAGATGTAACAGGAAAAGCACAACACCAAGCACCAAAGAAATTATAGGATCTCTATATTTCGCACTGTGTAGTTTTCTTGGTCTTGTAAACAAAGCAATATAAGCCAGCAGAGCATCTCGATTGATCTTGTTGATAATTGTCTATTGTATGTTTTCAGATGTCAACGTTTCTTGAGATAGCTTTATAGCTTTATTTATATTTTCATACAAGTATTTAATGAAAATAGTATGTAAATAATATCGTTTTTAATCGTTTTTATGTTATATTCTAGTTTCAAATTTTTCTTTTCTTTTCGTTTCTTTTCTTTTTATTTACTTCACAGGTGTATAGCTACCAAGTAGAAAAGCTGTGAATAAAATCATTATTATTATTATTATTATTACAGCTTGTGCTGCTCTGTTGTCAGCGATGCAGTATCATGCATATTTTAGTACTAGAGTACGTTTCATGAATTCAGAGATTAATAAACATATGGCATGTTTTTTCAACATGAGAGTGAACAATTTAAGCTTACGTTTCAAGCGTCAGCCTTTGATAGAACAAAAGAAGAAACGACAGCTAAAAACGTCCACTGTCGCAGCAGAAAATATTCCACATGAAGTAAATTTAGTTGATCAAACCCTGTATTTAGTCTAGTCGTTGACGCAGCAATTCTAGTTTTCAAGTAAACTAGGCTTCTCTAGAATTTACATTTAATGAATTATAGCTGCGTTTGTAAACGCATAACTGCTTCTCCTTCTGAAATTTTCCGAGAAGAATCTCCAATGAAATTGTCCAATATCTAGAAAACAAGTGCATATCTTTAAAAATGGAAAAAATGAACAAAATTAACTTTAGCCAAGAAAGGAAAGTTTTCGCCTACTAGGTAAAACAACTACAATGTCCTTTGCAGAGGACGATTTGATATTACAGTACTATGCTGTTTGACTACGCAACTTGCGAGACAACGCATGATGTTCAGTAAGAGGAATGCGACGTATTGAACGATAAAATAGCTTTTTCAACATTAATTTAAAATTTTTATTCTGAAATAGTCTTCCCAACATTAGCAAGTAATGTAGGATCACAGGCAGCAACGGAGGGAGAGTAAATAAGAGCAAATGTAAAGGAAAATTCATAACACGAAGTAAGAGCAAATATATGGGAAAATCCAAATCCTTCGAAAAAATCGTCTCCAAGATCAGAAATTTTAGGAAATAAAGTACTGCATTAACGGTATGAGTTGTATTGTTTCTGGTTTAAGCGCGATTTATCACGTTATTTGCTGACTAGACGAAAATTAGTTATAGTTGTATATAAAGTTCACAAGGTATAACTAATTTTCGCCTAGCGAGCAAATAACGCGATAAATCGCGCTTAAACCAGAACCAATACAGGGCACAATATAAATGCAATACTTTATTTCATAAGATTTCTAATCTGAGCTCGAAGTCAATTTTTTTCGAACGATTTTGATTTTTCCATATATTTGCTCTTACTTCGTGTCATGAATTTTCTTTCATATTTGCTCTTATTTACTCTCCCTCCGTTGGTGCCTGTGCTAGGATCCGTGAAATACAAAATACCATTTCGAAAAAGCATTGGTATCAAACAGCCTGGCAACGCGAACTGTAATATTATAAGGATATCAGAATTAATTCTTTATCATTTATGCATTGACCTTGATTTGATGTGCAAGCCAAGAGCATAAAAGGACATGTGCTATTGTTTGTTTCATATAATACTTAACAAGATATAATTCACTCACTGATTGTTTTCAAAAAGCCATTTACTATGACTCCATGAAAGAATAGTTTTTATTTTCCAGGCAATGACTGCATTTGTTTTATAATGGGTAGAAACAAATTCCTTCGTTCAGGTGTAACCACGTCAATTTCTTCTTCTCTAAAGCGCCCAGTCACGACTTTATAGGAATGAAGAAACTGCATTTCTTACATAGGGGAGATTTAATTATTTACGCCTACATTTGGGGGAACCAGTAGGTCCTATTTTTTCAAGATCGCAAATGTAACAGTGATACAATAAACACGTTTTAAAAGAGTAATGACATTGTTGTACGGATATTGTTAGCTGATTCAGACGTCTCACTTGCGAGTTAGACGATTCAGAATAGAGCGACTGTCTTGAAGTTCTCCAATAGGCTACTGCGTGCTAACAATATATCACCGTGCTATAAACACCGCAACGACAGGTTAATCGATGTTGTTTTTGTATCCTTAAGGGAAATGCATCGTCATGGTTGGTATCAACTTGCGGGAGTGGTGGAAGGATCGGAAATACTCGGCGGAGTGTTGCCTCGCTTTGTTTCAGCCAGCCACAAAACCTGGCAGCGCCGTCGCTAGTGTCGTGGGTACAAGTCACTCAGGTACGCAGTCACTCGCTTCCTCCATGAGAGATAGTGATGCGTTTGTCGTTACAATCGATGAAGAATCCGAAGACCTTGCTGAATCCAGTGAGGAAGGTACTGATGACTCTGAAGGAGATCAGAGAGTTGAAGGAGACATTGAACAGGGTACATGTACCATTTAGATTTTAGATTTAGATTTGGGCTTGGATCGTAGATTTCATAGAACTATCTTTTAAATCGTTCTAAACAGTGCCATTAAACATTCATGCTCTGTAAGTTGCGCTAAAGAAATTATAATTTATTAACAATTTTTTTTCTTTTTCAAAGTCATAAAATTGCAATAAATAAATTAATGTGTTGTACTATTAGCCAACGATTTCATGTACATACCATGGTAATTTACAAACGTAGAATGTGAAAGTGAGATAATGGGATTATAAGGGGTTTAGTTGTAGTCCAAGACAATAATGGAGTTAACTGCCATCTAAGAAATTGACAGAGTTTAGTTGTAACCTAAGAAAATAACAATGTTTAGTTGTTGTCCAAGTATAGATAATGGAGTTAACTCTTATCTAAAAAATTAACGGAGTTTAGTTGTTACCTAAATAAGTAGCAAGAATATTACGTAGTTTACTTGTTATCTAAGAAAGTATCAGAGTCTAGTTGTTGTCCAAGAAAACAACGGCGTTTAGTTGTCACGTAGGAAAATGGAACTAAGTTTAGCTGCTTGGCAAAAAGATAACGGTGTTTAGTTTTCATCTAAGAAAATACAGAGTTTAGTTGTTGTCAAAGCAAAGTACGGATTTTAGTTGTTACCTAAGAAAATAACAAGGTTTAGTTGTTGTTCAAATAAGTAACAGAGTTTAGTTGTTATCTTAGAAAATAGCAAGGTTGAGTTTTTCTCCAAGAAGTTTAAAGGCGAATTTACACACTACGAGTTATCGGCCTGATTTGAGCCGTTGCAATAATTAATTAGGTTGTAGGTTGTATTCTCGTGGCCAATCAGAGCTCAATATCTAATTACATAATATTGGGCCAATCTTTAGCCTGATTTCATACATTTTCTTAATGTAAATGTGGCTGACAAATCGTAGCGTGCATGTAAATCCGCCCTAATGACTTTAGTTGTTGTCCAAGAAAATAACGGATATTAGTTATTAGGTAAGAAACTAATGGCATTTAGTTGTTGCCCAAGAAAACAACAAAGTTTAGCCGTTTAATACATAGCAAAATTGTTCTTCAAGGAAAGTAACAGAGTTTAGTTTTTACCTAAGAAATATCAAAGACCAAGAAAATAACGGAGTTCAGTGGTTGTCCAAGAAAACAAAGAGTTTAGTTGTTAATTAGAAAATAACAAACTTGGTTTTTGTTCACGAATATGAGTTTACTTGTTGCCCAAGTAGATAATGAAGTGTAGTGTTGCGTAAGATTTAGTTGCTACCCAAGAAAACAACGGATTTTAGCTACTAGCTATTGAATATATAGCCAAGTTTATTTGTTATCCGCCAAGAAACATAACAGAGTTTAGTTGTTAGCTAAGAAACAACGAAATTTACTTTTTGGCTGAAAATAACGGAGTTCAGTTGTTGTCCAAGAAATTTAGTTTTTCTCAAAGCAGATAACGAAGTTAAGTTGTTTTTCAAGAAAAAAGCAGAGTTTACTTGTTACCTAAGAAAATTGCAAAATTTAGATGTTGTCCAAACAGATAATGAGGTATAGTTGTTGTTCAAGAAAATAACAGTTTAGTTGTTGACTAAGAATATATTAACATAATTTTGTTGTTACCCAAGAAAACAACAAAGTTTAGTTTTTGTGCAAGAAGTAACGGTGTTTAGTTCTTGTACAAAGAACATAACAGTGTTTACTTGCTACCTAAGAAAATAGCAAAGTTTAGTTTAGTTTCTTCCACGAAATAACGGAGTTTAGTTCTTGTACAAGAAAAATAACAGAGTTTACTTGTTACCAAAGAAAATAACAGTTTAGTTTTTGTGGAAGAAGATAATGGAGTTTTGTTGGGCCCAAGAAAAATAACAGAGTTTACATAGCAAAGTTTCGTTTTTGTCCAAGAAGGTTTTTTGGCTAGTACTACATGAAAACATACTGGTCGAGTTTTTAAACTGCTACTATACTTGATATAAGGATAATAGTGGTATCGCGGTCCTGTGATATGATTAATTCCAAAACCACATTTCAAGTAAAATCCCCGATTTTCAACCAACAAATCTCCAACCCACCACGTGTTGCGGGGGAGGGGTAGTGCCGAAGTATAATTTAATACTGGCGTGTTCGTGAGCGTGTACAGGTGCATGTGCATGTGCGTGAAGAACATCATACAACCAACACGGGGGTGAGGCGGCTGTTCAAAATTGGCAAGAAATCGTTGAAAGGTCCTGAACATCGTGAAACTTCAGTTGCGTTTTAAAGCCAAGCGCACAAAGCGCCCCATATACCAAGCTGATATGAAAGTTAAAACATAACAGTTTACTCCTGTTGAACTTCGCCCAAGCGGTTTTAGTGTTGCAACATCATACGATCTCGTTGAGAGAGAAAAAAGATCCTATCGAGGAAGTTAGGAGAGCAGTACAGATTTTGACCTATGTGTTCTCCGCACTATTGAACTCAACAATGGTGAAGGAAGAGTTGTAACTGCTTCAGTTTTTAGAGGAAATAACAACGCAACAATCGTTTTCTACAGCTATAAATTAGTCTTTAATAACAAATCTGAGTGTGCATGTTTGTTTGTACTAAGATAGGATATATAAAAGTGCTTTATAGATGCCGAGAGACTGGACAAAAAGCACGGTTCTCTTATAATCAAAGCGGCTATGCCACGGATATTTTTGCAATGTACGAAATTCTCCACAAATCAAAGGAAATCTAAAAATAACAGGTTACTGTGGTAGAAAAACACAAAAGAGATG
>JAOBYG010182195.1:0-15021 GCA_025403545.1 Epizoanthus stellaris
ATGAAAAATTGTTCGAGATAACGGGGGAGTCGAGATAACCGAGTTCGAGATAACCCATGGTAAATTACAGATAAACATTGACCAAATCCAAGGGAAACAGCTTTGTGTTCGAGATAGCGAGAGAGTCGAGATAACCGGATTCGAGATAACGGGGGGCTACTGTATTTTGAAATAGTTTTAAGTGAGTGGTTATTATCAAGACTTGCCATAGTCTCGACCCAGACAACTTCTTGGCATTGTCCCATTCGTTTGGCATGGCGTGGTTACCTATAGTCAATCCGCCTGGAAGAAGAGGAGGACTGGGAATTAGGTTAAAACATGCCATTGTTCTGCAGGGTTGTTTCCAAGGTTTTGTATTTTCTGTTTGCAGGGAGTGAAACCAGAGAAGAAAGTTGTAGAGGGTAAACCAGTGGATGACTACTGGGCCGCATCGAAGAAGGTACAATAACTCATTTTTTCCTCACATAGCATTTAAATTCTCCTTACTAGTCTGTAGTTGGGAGAATATAGTTCGATCTGTATCGGAAAATCTTGTGGACGATCGGCTCCCATTCTTGTACCCAGATCCCACGTTCTTTAATGCCCCTGCCCGGAATGAAGGGCTCTGCTGCAACGGTTCAGAAAGTCAGAAATTTTCAGACTTTTTGCCTCATGCATTACCTGCACAGCCAATTTGGAAGAACCAATCATAATAGTTGGCTTTAGCATTGCGGCCAGAGCTCTTCGTTCCAACCAGAGGCGTTAAAGAACGTGGGGTCTGGGTACGAGAATAATCAGCTCTCAGTTTTCTTTGCAGTAATGGTGCGAATGCGCAGTTAGTTGTGTGTTTCAAGATTATTTATTTATTACTTTTTTTAAATTTTTTTAAAAAATTCTTACAACTCTTACCAAACTTTACGATTTTACAGTCTTATAGTAACATTGTTAGATCTTACTATTTTCAAGTTGTGTGAGTTTTCACATGCTAATGTTAATGTTATACTTGAACTAAAGGGGGGAAAAAGGAAAATAAATGATGAACGTATATAGGGAGGGAGTGGAGGAGCTGTTTATTGTCATATTTCATCTAAAGTTTGCTTAGCCATTTTCAGATTCTGAATAGTATTGACCACTTTTGTGTGTTTCAAGATGAAACTCGAAGCCAGCCTGGGCATTAGCAACCGCGGACAGGTGTTGCAGCCATTTGGACCTCATCAGCACTGTAGCTAATTATTTTTAATGGGTCATTCAGAGCCTATGACAGATGGGTAAACTGAGTAGTATTGACCTACCCGCAACACGAATTATATGTTTTTAATTTTGCATTCGCTCTAGGTACTCGGAGACATGAAGTTTCTGGAAAGTTTGAAGTTGTACGACAAGGATAGCATTCCACCTCCTGCAATCCGAAAAATCCGCGAGAAGTATATTACCAACCCAGACTTCCATCCGTCTGTTATTAAGAATGTGTCGTCAGCGTGTGAGGGACTGTGCAGTTGGATACGGGCAATGGAGATGTACGACAGAGTCGCAAAGGTCAGATGTCTTTATATTTTAGCATGTAAATTCACCCAGTACAAGTTTTCTTTAATATTATCATTATTTATAATTATATTCATTATTGTTGTCGTTATCATTATCGTTACCATTATCGTTATCATTTCGTTATCATTATCATTACCATTATCATTATCGTTATCATTATCGTTATCGGCGTTATCATTATCGTTATCGTAATCATTATCATTATTATCATTATCGTTATCATTATCGTTATCGTTATAGTTGCCATTAACATTGACATTGACATTAACAATATTGTCTTATCAATTTTTTTCTTTCTTTCTCTTCTCTCTATTTTTTTTGCTGGTCGGTTGTGTCTATGAAGTTTTGTTTCTACCTGGCTGTTATTTGAAATGTCTGTCATTTTTGTGATACAGTCTTTCTTGACTCACTTTTGATTGTTTGTGCTCCAATACCTACCGTAAATACTGTAACAACTTTGTCTATCGCTCTCTGTTTGGTTCTCGTACCCACTATTATATGTTTTTTGACTACATTACCTTAGTGCCTTAAAGGGTTGTCTGTTTGTGTCTATATGTATATTATCTATTCCTTCAGGAAGTCAACCCAGTGACTGTTTTATTTATATTTAGCTGGTCGGCCCAAAGAGGAAACGCCTTCTTGAAGCAGAGTCGCTACTTGAACAACAAATGTCACACCTGAATGAAAAGCGAGCAGAACTGAATGCTGTTTTGGAGAAGCTACAAAACCTTAATGATGACTATGAATCCAAACTGAACAGGAAACAGGCATGTATTGACAATACAATGAACCAATGGCCTTCTGAAAACACTTATTTCAAAACCAGAAAATGTTGTCTTATGCGGCAGTTGAACTCTTAATGTGACTGTTTATCTTAGCTCCCTTGAAAAGTAAAATAGTTTTTAGTTACTTGTTTCTAAAATATTGAAAATTCTCGAAATTTTGATGAGTAAGATTCGGCAGGAAAAAGGTTAATTGGATTATACAGACAATGAAAATGTGAGTTATATGCCATGGAACACAGCTTACGTTTTTAACTTTTAACAAATGTTTGTCTGAAGTACATTTTGACCTTTGTAATGTTTTAGATCTTACCATGACAACACTCAACTGCATGACAAGGAAGTAAATGCGTGTATAGCCGCATCCACAAGCAACTCGGTTTTATCTGTTTTAATTGCTGTGGATGGTAATAGACTGCAAGCTGTGTCCTTCTTGGCTTTGACTCAGAAACAAGGAAGACGAGCGAAAACAAGCGGCGAAGCTGATGCAGCAAGTCACGTGGCAGTTCTTCCGCAGTCCCAAATATTTGCTTTTCTTGATGGAAAAATGTTAGAATAACGAGCCGGCCCCCAATCTAGGATGGTGAAGAGTGACTAAAATGTGATAAAATTTGTTTTCTGTACGACGTTTTACAAATTAGACATCATTAGTGCAGTTCTTGTTGTATTTCGGGGGTTTTTTAATTCATCTCACAGGACCATCATTCGCTGATAGTGTAGTATATGTGGCTGTTTATGTAAGACGCATAATCCGTCCAGATGAACTGGGCCAAGTGTTTCTTATATACTGTGTCTGGTAATGCGTCTCTATATAACGACGGGTACACGACGCAGTAAGAGATGTTGATAAATTTACTTCCTGTGCCTTTTTTTACTTCGATTTGTTTCCCTCATACATGTAGCTCCTCCCATCTTTATTCACATAAAATAGCAGATGCATCTAGAAGGATAATGTATCTCTAGTATAAAATAACCAATATTAATTGGCCGAAAGCCTGAAAATATCTATAAAGGCTAAAGGCCTGCACACACGTTGCAACATTGCATGCAATATTGCGCGCAATTGTTTTAATCAGTGTAACCTCCATCTGCGGCATTGCGTGCAACATATATGGCTACTTTGCTTGCTGCATTAGTTTGATTTTGTAGCCAGCAGTCAAAGAAACCTACGTGAAATGTGATTGCTATAAAAATCACCGTTTCGTCAGACCATTGCATACAATGTTGCGATTAGTGGCCAGACGGTGAAACTGTTGCGCGCAATGTTGCGGAAGTAAGATCGGATTCTACTTCTGTGCGATATTGCGCGCAACAATTGCAGGGGTGGCCACATGATACAAATTTTCAAGTGCGTACACTATTGCATGTAATGTTGCATTGTGTGGCCGGGCATTAAACGTAGCAAAATAACTGTTCATTTTTGCATAGTATAAAGTCCTGTCTTCCGTTCTTGAATGGTGTTAGTTTTTATAACTTTCACTAAATATGAGACTAAAGTATGTTGCCGCTTGTTTTGGCCTACAGGAGCTTGAAAGGAATATTGCACTTTGTTCACAAAAGCTTATTCGAGCGGAGAAGCTTATCAGTGGTCTTGGAGGAGAGAGAACGCGCTGGAATGAGGTTTGTGGAATAGCCAGGGGATGCATTGATACTCGGCAAGAGACAACAAATTAACTTTTAAATTAATTTATACGGTATTTTGACTATCGTTATAGCACTTTTTAGCATTGTATACGTCTTATAATATTCCGTCACCAGGACGCCATATCATTTTAGCCTAAGAAGGCAGCAGTAGCGGCGGAAACGTCTTTTTAAAACAATTTTAATCAGTGACAACGTTTCAACCATTTCAAGTTTCTTATACGCGAAGAAATTGCTCTTCAAAGCCTGTGTCACATTTGTGACGCAAACACAAACACGACGCAACCACAAATGTAAAGACCTTCACACTGACTGCAAGCGACACAAGCAAGGTGGATGCGCATGCGCAGTATACTGTATTTGTGGTTTGTGTTTTTTTGCGCTTGCATTTGTGTTTGTGTCGCTTCAGTTCACACTAAATATTGTGACGTAAGGGCAACACAGGTGCAAGACAAATACAAGAAAAAGGGAAGTTTCCTTTTTCTGCTTTAATATTTTGGAGGAGAACATATAACTAAACATGACTGAGAAGGCTTAAAAATTACATCTGTTGGCGCTAAATTTCGCACCCACGCACGGAGACCAGCCAATGCTTGTTCAATCAATTGGAAGGAAAGGAAAACACTTAACATCCGTCAAGAGAAGATGATTCCTGAGTCTCTTCCCGTAGTAGTTACTCTAGATCTATTTTTAGATCTCAATTGGAGCTCATTATGGGTCTATTTACCACATGTGATATTGAACTATTGTTATATTTCAAATAATTATTGTGGTGCATGTACGGGGTTACCTGCTCTTACGAATTATCTTCTCTTGTATCCGTACATCATGAGCAACTGATGCACAAGAGTTTCAGTCTGCTAAGTTGGTGTTAGGTTTGATCTGAGGGTGCCTGTGAGCTTCAAACATTTGTATTCCCCACCACAGGTGGCCCAAGAGCTGGCACGTACATACAATAATATTGTTGGAGATGTTCTACTCTCAGGAGGCATTGTAGCTTACCTTGGTCCATTTACCGTCAAGTTTAGACAAGTGAGGAAATATCAGTTTCTTTTGTGTTTGTCAGTCTGCCTGCATGTCCGTGTCTGTGTCTCTGCGTGTCTCTAATATGCACAGTTTGTATATTTACTTGTTTCTTTGTCTATTCATCCATCCTTCCGTGTGTCTCTCCGTCCGTCCATCCATCCACCTACCCACCCATTTATCCATCCATCCATCCATCCATCCGTCCATCCGTCCATCTATCCATCCGTCCATCCGTCCGTCTGTCCATTCATCCATCTGTCTCATCGCCCTTCCTTCTGTCTCTGTCTGTCTATCCATTTCTCTTTCTTGTTTGTTGCGGTTGTTTTGTCTGCTTACATTTACCGTCCGTATTTTCTGTTATGTCTTGTAACGTACGTGCACATTCCTTACATGTCAGTTTTGGACAAAATGATTTTTCTACTATTCAGGAATGCATTAAAGACTGGTGGAGACTGTGTAAAGAGAAGAATATTCCAGTGTCTGACAACTTCTCGCTGTCTGCCACCCTGGGAGATCCTGTCACCATACGAGCCTGGCAAATAGCCGAGCTACCAGTGGACAAGTGAGTATATGTTTATTAACCCAGTTATTTTACCTAATTCTGGTCAACACTGAAGTATAAAAGGATTTCAACTGTTGTTGTATCAGTAAAGACTCGCGGTAAAAAAATGAATTTTTTTTTTAATTTCATGTTTGGAAATTTGGATCATAGTTTTTTGTTCCTATCATTTACAGTACAGTTTTGCTCATCAAAATCATAAGAAAACATTGTCGAAGAACGTGGTTAAATATTCGAAATATTGACGGAATTGACGGGATTTACGGTATTTTCAGCGTTTATTAGAAAAAGGATAGTACCCTTTTGAAATAAAGTTTTAATATTACCTTTAAAATGCATAATAATCTCAATTTCTAATATCAATCTGTACGTAGCTTCTCCATTGACAATGCGATTATTGTGAGTAATGCCCGCCGATGGCCGTTGATGATCGACCCACAGGGCCAGGCCAACAAGTGGATTAAGAACATGGAAAAATCCAACAAACTGCAGGTGTGTGGCCATTCTTTATCTTTATAATTATTAAGCTTCCATTGCACGTAATAAAATTGTAAATAAATGGGATTGCCTGTTTTGAAAGTCTCCTAAACTGTACACCTAGTTGTAACAAAAATATATTTGGTTCCATATATTCATATATATATATTATTTTGTTTCGGTCAAGTAACTGGCTATAACTTTGTTCAAGGTCAACAAAATAGGATTCCACCTGAACTTATCATTGTGCAAAACTTTCTCATTCGCTGTTACAAAGGAAAGTACATATCCAGTCAACTAAACATCTACTCTTTGCTGAAAAAGTCTGACCGTTCCATTTTCAAGAAAGTTCAAGAGACATCTTTCCGAAATCAAAACCGTACACTCTAAGTCTCAGAAGGCAAGAACCACAGTGGCCCAAAATGTCTACCGAACGTCTTAAAACAGTTTTATAAACAGATGCATTTTTGTCATAATAGTTGCTTTTTAAAAATGTGATATTATACCACTGACCCTACGGTCGAAAACGTTTTGGTTTTTATCTAAACATTTTTAGCCTATATTATATATCAGATGCACTTTTAAATATAGTCTTTTGATATGTATTGTTTTCTATATTTGAAATTTTAAATCACTTGTGGACATACTAGGCAAGAATGCATTTAACTAAACCACTTCAAAGTCAGGCCGCATCCACACTAATACGTTTTCAAAAACCTCCGTTTTCATCTTATCGAAAATGGATAAAAGGTTTTGCGTCCACACTAGTGTTTTCGACCGTCCACTGTAGGGGAGTTACGAAAATCACCAAATTTGTCCCAATTAGAATATTTTGGCTTGATAAATCATTAAAAGTGAGTTTAAATTGAATCTGTAGCAAAACTAGATAAGTTACATTGGAACATTGTACTTTTGGCCGCCATGTTGATGCACCAAAGTGGTACACATACATATGTCTCCAAATGCGGCTCATGTTTGTCATGCCATATCTCGGCTAAGAAATACATTCTTGTTCCAAACTTTCGCCAAGTTGTGTATTTTTGCAGCCTCCGCAAGCTCAGAAACATTTTTGTGACCCTGGTTAAAAAATGTATCCCTGTGAGGGCCCTGTGACATCAGTGCAAAACACCTATTAAAGACATATGAAGGATCTTAAAACTGGAGATATTTAGCCGCTTTTGAGTCATAAAGATGTAGTGAAGAGAAGGTATTATTTTAAAGGGCCAGTGTCTTTTTCTCGCAGATTATCAAACTGTCCGACCAGAACTACGTGCGTACACTGGAGAACAGCATCCAGGTAAGATATAATGATATGGACGAATCTTGCGTATTGTTATAGGCGAATCTTGTTGTTAATGAGCCGTTCACTCATCCTTTGAATGCTTGAAGCAAACATTCCTTCGTTCAGCCTCTCAGAAATGTGTGGTCTTCTTGTTTATATTGTTTCAGTAACTAATTTGGTTGGGTATACAGATACAGATATATACAGGTGCTCCCCGCATGCAGGGCTTTTCAGCTACCTGTTTACATGAAGTACAAGGTTCCAGTACTTGAGGGTCTTAGCCAGACCGCTGAATGCGGTTCACAATATTTACTGTCTGAGACGTTGAGTAGTGCCCTCAGTAAACAGACCACAACACCGGCATTAACCTACTCCTATCGACAAGTGCGTGGGTTCTTTTAAGTCTCCCGATAGACCGTCGAGAGACTAGACCAACGGCTTAACATCCCTGTCCACGCACGGGGTATCGAAGACATGATCAAGCAACGTATAAATAACTGCAGCTTTTTTATTTATTTTATTTTAACCGCTTTATTGGGAACAACTTGCAACAAGTAAATACAATATATGGTACAAAGACAAAAACAAATTAAAATAACCACCCAAAACAAGTGGCCAAGTAGGGCTAGATGCGAATGGGACTCTAAGACCCACGCGAGGTACCTGCCCGAATAAATTAAAATTGTAGTAAAACTATACTTCGAGTTTCTCAAGAAAAAAAGGAAAAAAGGCATTAAGTCCTGTGGCAAGAGCAATCACGTGCCATGGACCACGTACAAGTTATTTTAACATCGAAAACTAAATTAACTAAAAATGCACCAGGACTGGAAAAACTACTGGGGAGATCTTCTTCACAAACTTGAGCATGTGATTTTACTTCATAATTAGCTTCATAATTGTATGAACATCAATTTTGACTACCACAATTCGTGGGCATAAGAGAAGGAGTGTGTATGCACCTATATCTGTGCACATTTGAAGAGAACAGAGTGAGATAATTACATTGCCAGTTGTTTTATCTATACATGGCAAACTATATTCACAGACCTCAGACACGTCTGTGCACAGCGTGGTAAAGCATATTGTTCACAGCGTTTTGTTTTTTATCAGTTTGGTAATCCTGTTCTACTAGAGAGTGTTGGAGAAGAACTCGACCCCCTGCTGGAGCCTCTTCTTTTGAGACAAACGTTCAAACAGGTACGAATAACTATGGTGTCGATTATTTAGTCCCAAGTCAAGTTTTGCGTGCATAAAAAGATGTTTAACCTGTTTAATGTTTTTTTTTTGTTTTTGCCCAATCGTATTGTGAATAACAAAAATTGGTCCCCAAAACTGTAATTATATATATTTTTCAGTTTAGTGTCATCTCTAGCATTAATGTGTGCTGTTAGTTTTTTACCTGATTCAATTTGTCTTGGACATTTTAGCTCTGTAACTGATATTCCTCTATCCAAGGCATCTCTTTTTCATCATACCAAATACAATTTACCAGCTTAGAAACTTAGACAGCCACTAAAGCAATTAAAAATTAGATGATGCATTGATAAAATAACTGTTTTGGACACTGAATTTACAAACTAAAATTGGACGAGAGGGTTCATAGACTTATGTTATAATTGAAAGTGTGGAAACACAGCAAAATGTATATTCAGGGTTCCCATGCACGGTCAGGGAAAAGTCAGTGAAAAATATTTTCTTTCAAGGTCAAGGAATTGTCAGGGAATTTTGATTTTGGTCAGGGAAATCCTAATTTTCTTGCTCAAGTCAGTGAACAGTCAGGGAATTTTCTATTCAGGCTTCACACAATTTTTTGTTTTGGCTGCAGCAATTTTTTGTCCGAAAAATTTTCAGTTTTCAATTGACGTTTAAAAGGTACTTCAGAATTGATATTGCATTTAAAATATTTTCATTATGCAGCACTTATAAATTATAATTGTTAAACATCCTCTTCTAAAGTAGTGGTGTAAACTAGTTGCACGATATCTACGAATTGGGCCAAAGCTTCTGGGAGAAGTTTGCTCAAAACTAATGTGTTGTTGTATTTCGGGTATTTCGCAGCATTTTTGTTGTATCCATGCCCCTAGTTCTCGTAATTTATACTTTATGACCCAATGTTTTGTTGTATTACATAATTAGATATACTGTAAAGGGTCACGTTATTACATTTGATTTGGTTATAGAGCGGATTTCGATTGACAAACAGTGAAAAGCATTACGTTGTTATTACATGCCATAGTTCCTTATAAGCCAATTTAATTTGCAAGATTTGACCGATTACAAAGGTAACCCATTGCACTGTCATTGGTATTGTTTTTGCATTGTCATTCCAATCACATTGGCAGTCACGTCAGCAGTAACTTCTAGCTTCACTGATTGGCCGTTTGGAAACCCACTCAACAGCAGCATGTATGTCTTTGTTCTGTGATTGGTAAAGAGGTCATTCGCATGTCATCGTCATTGCACTGGCATTGATCAATCGACGGTCATACAAAATCTGCTCCATTATGTTACCTTGTATTACATTACATAATATTACACATAGGACAAATGGTTGTAACTTGGCTAGCCGAAATAATGTTTAATAAAACAATAATTGAAATGGGCTTTATAGGTTGTTAGTCGTGACACTTGGCCAACATCCTGTGAAGATAAATAAGCCAGTAGCTTCGTTAAGAATATTTGCTAAAATTAGAAAGACTCACACGAACTTTCACAAATCCTCACCAGGGAGGTGTAGAGTATCTTCGGATGGGAGAGAACATTGTGGAGTTCAGCAAGGTAAGTACATGGATTCTACCTGAATCTTGAATGTTGAAAAGCCCTTATTGTTAACAAAAGCGTAAAACTAGAGGAAGACTTTTAGCAACTTCAACAAGAAAATATTTCTTTGAAGAGGAAATACGCACACATGACTTTTATTGTTTAATATTTAGATATTCAAGTTATAATTCTTGTCATCGCTTTCAAAGCTATACATGGGTTGGCTCATCAATATCTCAAAGACCTTGTTTTTCGCAGTTATACCCTTTGATTTAGTAATGAGAGTGTACTACAAAGGCATAAGACCCTTTCTAATCTTAGACACCGCTCATTTGCATGGCTGCGCCATCTGTGTGGAACAAACTTATGAGCAGAAATAAGATCTATTTAGTCGTAACAGTTTTGATACTCCTTGTTAGAAAGCTGATATGGTGGCTTGCAGTTTTCCTCATGGTAAATCATTAAATTGTTTTTAATTCTCCTGCAAGTAATTTAAGGTTCAAAATATCCCAAATCGATTTCGCCCCACACGAAACCTCCTCAGTAGAACATTTCCCAGTATAGTAGTGCTTTGCAAAATAACCCAAAGTTCATTGCAGCTTGCAGTACAATATAATAAGTCGTATATAACGTACATAAGATCCAATAGGAAAACACATAACATATACATAATAAATATTTATAGGCCAACATATTCCATAAATTACGTCAGTCAGCCATATATAAATCCAGCAATTTAATATACTTATACAACAGCCAATATTACCTACGATCAACTATCATTCATATCCAACAGCCATCAAACACATACACTGGCTATCAACATAACCTAAGATATCCAATACAGTCAATTGCCATCGCTAACAACCAGCCATCATTCCCATCGATTTGGGATTTATTGAACCTTACTTTTAGGAGAATTAAAAATAATTTAATTATTTACCGTTTTGATATTGAGCATTGCTTTAACATTTTTTTGCAACTTGACTGTAAACCTTTTGCTGTCATTAATTTTATAGTATAGCCCAATTTCGTTTTCATTTTACCGCATTTTACCTTTTTTCATGAACATCTAAATATGTTTATATGGACGATACATACCATAACCATAATTTATTGTTATTATTATCACGGATTGTAGTATTTCTTGGTAGACTTCCCTGATCACTCATGGTTTACTTTCTATATTTTTGTTTTGTTCAAAGAATGACATTATAATATGTGTGGATCAATAAAGTACTGTGTTTATACAGGGAAGCCCTTATGATATAATTATGATATGATGTGCCACGTCTTTGTTGTAGGATTTCAGATTTTACATCACCACGCGACTGAGAAACCCACACTACTTGCCAGAGGTTTCTGTCAAGGTATGGAATTGTATGAAAGTGTGAACTAATATTGAATAATTGATCATTTCATTAAACAGTAATTAATTGTTCAATTGAGTTTCCATTGTACTTAGAATAATAACCGAATGGCCGTCTCCAGTCTATTTGTGGAAATAAAATATCATTTGAAAAAGAAAATATTTGTCCAGTACGTTGAACGATGTGCTCAATACCTCAATTGTAAAGCCCGAGTGCATATTTTCCCTGTTTTGATGCACTTCTTTGCAACTGAAGCAAAATTTCGAAAGTGGAGGAAATCAGAGGATGGCGCACATCAAATTTCTGTTATAGCATTTGTTGGTGAGGATTTGCCAGTGTTACATTGTAGAAATCTGTCGATCAGTCAGTCAGCCAGCCAGCCAGCCATTGGTTGGTGAGGATTTGCCAATGTTATACTGTAGAAACATTTCGATCAGTGAGTCCGTCCGTCCGTCAGTCAGTCAGTCAGTTAGCCAGTCAGCCAGTCGGTCGGTCGGTTGGTTGGTCGGTCGGTCGGTCAGCCATTGGTTAGTGACTAACCAATCATTGGTTAGTGAGGATTTGCCGTTGTTATAATGTAGAAATCTGTCGATCAATCAGTCAGCCAGTCAGAAAGGTTGTTGTTCTGTTTGCAGATTTTTTGTGTGAATGACTTAATTAATTACTCCGAAATCAATGTTGACTTCATGTCCTTGCACCTGTCCTCAGGTGACGCTTTTGAATTTCATGATCACCCCGCTGGGGTTGGAGGACCAGTTGCTGGGAATCGTTGCCGCCAAGGAGAAGCCCGAACTAGAACAGAAAAAACACGAGCTAATCATGGAAAGCGCAAAGAATAAGAAACAGGTCAGTTTCTGTGGAGTGAACTTCTCTATCACAGCTCTACAACATCTGATACTCTGCTTGAGTGCTCAATAACGTTTTTTATAGCACGAAATTCAAATCAAACACTTGGATGTTAAAATTTAAGACATTTAAGACATTGTACGATTGTAGCACCTCTCTGTTCACTTTCGTCTAGTTTATTCAATTTTTAGCCTTCACAGGTGAGTATTCTAACTGGAGAGGGCCAGAGTATATGTTGACTGTCTCTGTAGTTCTGCAGTTTTAATTTCCAATTTTCATTTTTAGGAGGAGTTATCCCTTAATACTGGAACGTCTTGTTTCAGGAACAGAATCATAATAATTTAACGAACTTTGGGCATCTGATGATAAAGAATCATTTGTGCAGGATTGTTACTTAGTTTTAACAAGAAATAATTTGTACTTTGTTACACAGCTGAAAGAAATTGAAGACAAAATCCTTGAAGTGCTCTCAACAAGTGAAGGGAATATTCTGGAGGATGAGACAGCGATTGAGGTAAGTTGCTTCGTCAACCTTGGCACAACAGGTAACACATATAGAAATATTTTTTCCCATGGAACAGTTGGAGACTGGAACGATCTCCCTAGGTATATAAGACTCGCCAGTACCGCAAATGGTTTTGAACTGGTCCTAAGGGCTCACTTGCTATTGCCATAATCTTAATTTATAATGTTATTTTTCATCCTACATATTTACACCATGCACTGCACTATCTAATTTTTGCATCTGCATTGCACTCTTGGCGAGATGGGCAACCTTTGCCAAGTATAAAGATAAAGGAGGTGTCTGGTTGTTTCTGTCTCGGTGCAATCTGTGAGTGCATTCAAATCCTAATAGTATTGTGACCTTCTTTTGTTGCCTTGCCTGTGGACAGTAGACAGAGCTGTATATCCAGTTTCTTGGGGTTCTTCTTGTAGTACGAGTAGGGTAATCTTACGCATGTAGTCTGATACCTCTGCTTTAATACGTACAAATGAGCTGTTGCTATTGGGAAACCTGTTCTCCTTTTTCCCGTTGGGGACAAAGTGGTATAAGTAAAGGGAATCTTGATTGCAGATGGTTGCATTGAAAGGACACAAAGATGCTGAAAATCTCGCACACTATGAGGAGTTTTAATAACATGGCAGGAAACCTGTTCTCGCCTCTCGTCATTATGCGCTGTTAAACACAATTTTTCGCCCATATGCTTTTTCCAATTAGAGAACAAGCTATATATTTTCATGAACACTAAGTGGACATCCACCATGCTGCTAAAACACCTTACCACATGTGGGATTTCCAACTTCAGTGCAGCAATTTACAGTTACCTTTTCCTTTTCTTAGATACCGCTTTGTCTCCCTTTGGGAGAGGTGATATCGAAAACACACATTTTGTTTTATTACAAGTTTACAGTGAATGTATCAGGGAGATTGCGGTACTAGAGATGAAGCTGACATGTCTAGAATTCTTACTTGCGATCCCTGAAAAGTCAGAACATTCTAAACATATCTACTTTGCGAGTCTTCAGTGTTTCTCGTGCGACAGTTATCCCAATCTCACACCAATATTTCAAATCGTGTATACTAGGTGTTATCATCCAGTAAGAAACTATCCCAAGAAATCTCGGAAAAGCAGGAAATTGCTACCAAGACTGAAACGGAGATTGACGAGACCAGAGGAGGGTACAAACCGGTTGCCAATCACTCTTCAATTCTGTTTTTCACAATCTCCGACCTGGCCAACATTGAGCCCATGTATCAGTACTCGCTCACCTGGTTCATCAACCTCTATCTCCAGGTACGTGTCTCTGTCATGATTTCTACCACAACATATTAAGAAAGATTGATGGGTAACGAACGTAAAATGATAGTAATAATAACAATTTCTGCAGTTTCAGTGGCATAAAATCCAGACGTCTTATTTTAGTGGTAGTAATAGTCGTGGTGATAGTGACCGTAACCATAACCGCGATCGTGATCGCGATCGTGACACTGGTAGTGACCGTGACTCGTGACCATGACCGTGATCGTGACTCGTGACCGTGATCGTGACCATGACCGTGATCGTGACTCGTGACCGTGATCGTGACTCGTAACCATGACCGTGATCGTGACTTGTGACCGTGATCGTGACAGTGGTAGTGACCGCGACCGTGATCGTGACCGTGACCGTGATCCGTGACCATGACTGTGATCGCGACCGTGACCGTGATCTGATCATGATCGTGACCGTGACCCGTGACCGTGATCGCGATCGTGACAGTGGTAGTGACCGCGATCGTGGCCGTGACCGTGGTCGTCACCGTGCATGACCGCGATTCTGATAGTGATAGTGATGGTGATAGATCTCGCTAGCCGTATATGTGATCAGCAATTATATTTATTGTTATTTGTCTCCTGTTTTCAGTCCATCAACAACAGTGAACGCTCAGATCAAATTAGCCGTCGGATTATGAATTTAAACGAACACTTTACTTACAGGTATGGTCAAACTCATATTTTCTCGCACCAACTGCTCTGTTACCATTTGCCCACAGTGTTTATGTGAATGTTTGCCGTTTGCTGTTTGAGAAGGATAAAGTCCTCTTTAGTCACACTAACTCCTCTGCTGCCATTTGCCCACAGTGTTTATGTGAATGTTTGCCGTTCGCTGTTTGAGAAGGACAAACTCCTCTTTAGTCACACTAACTGCTCTGCTGCCATTTGCCCACAGTGTTTATGTGAATGTTTGCCGTTCGCTGTTTGAGAAGGACAAA
>JAOBYG010182196.1:0-10308 GCA_025403545.1 Epizoanthus stellaris
TACGTTTTGATTTTGTATTCTAACTTTACAATTTGATTTCTGAAAAAGTTATTTTTGATTTTTAAAACAGATATTTGTTAAACTCGTATATTGCTGGAAGCAATTACACTGACAATCACCATCATAATAACGGAATCTTTTCGAAGTATACGAAGTTTACGAAGTTGACATCATTACTCCCATCAACCCCTCACAAAGCTCTCCGTAGTTCCACGACGGCGAACAAAAACCAACAAGCTCGTATTTTTGCAAGAACGTATTACCTAACTCCTACAAGTTCGAGCCGTTTCTCCGAGTCCGGTCGTAGTAGGATCCTCCCGGAGAGGAGGGGAGACTGGACCCGAGAGTCGGCTGGAAATCGAGCCAAAACAAGCCCTGGGTCTCCGAGAATAACAATTCACTCGCGTACTGGATTCTGAATGATATAACCGACTTTTCAGTCATTTTCACTATCATTATTGAAGATTAGTCATTTTTCATTTAATTGTTGCACGGGACGGCTAACATTAGGAAAAGAACTTGAAGGCGGAAATGAGTATGAACACGCGGTTTTACGGAATGAGATATAAACCTAGTTTGCCTACTTAAATCAAAGCATAACAAATTCGTAATTATACTAACAAGTAGAAGACCTTGATCTTGCTTACCTTTCGCCGGAATCTTAAGTGTAAAACTTGGATGTATTCCAGTTATGATATTCACTGAATATGTGAGTCAAGACAATTAAAACAAACTTCTCTTAGGATGTTCAGTTGAGTATGCCAATTCTTTGTACTGAAATTTCTATTGTCGGACGAGTTCCCGGCAAATCTGAATAAAAGTGTTAATGGCATTGTTTTTAGAGAAAATCATTACTGAAAGGAAATCTCACTGAAATTCAACATTTAAAACGACTACTTCCTAGACTACAATTAATGAAATGAAGTAATGAAGGTTTTTTTACATTATCTGACTAAGACCCAAAGTAACTACAAGGGACAGTCCATTTGATGTTGTGGGGCGAGTAGAGGGTGGAAGAATGGTTTGCTTGAAAATTGCATTTTTCGTACAAACTGAGCTACAAATTTAGTTTTCATGTTTAATAAGTGCTGCCTCTTTTTTATTGTTTTGATTATGATAAAATCATTGTTAGTTTATTTTAATTTATACATTGAATAGGTTGAAAGTATCGTTTTATATCAAACCAGTAATTATATTTCGGACTCCAGCAGAGAGGAAGGTGTTAGAATACATATCTAGCAAATTAACCTATTGTATAACATTAACTCTTTATGATAAATGTGTCATTACTTCCTGCGTTGTCTTGGAGACCACAAAAATCAGCTGGGGTGTTTAGGGCATTTAATAATTTGTTTACTTATCCAAGACACTTCTTTACTGGAGTACAAAGAACTAGATATGATATTAAAGCGTATTTGCTCAAGTTTAGTTTCAACAAGTCTGTTACTTTAGAGCAAGACAGCACTATATCGGTTTATACCGTTAACTTTGAAATGCAACGTTGCATCCAAAGTATATGAATTTCCAATTAGCCTGAAACTCAGACGTCCGCGTCGGCCTCGAATAAAAATTCTGCCCGAGCGAGACGTCTGAATAAACACGACACTTTTCTTGTCCAGACTGACCTCCCGCATAACCAATCAGCGCGTTCTCAGTTATCGGGGAGGTCATTACTGGACAAGAAAAGTGTCGTGTTTATTCAGACGTCTCGCTCGGGGAGAATTATTAGGCAGATTTAGATACAAGACGCGGACGTCCATCGACGGCTTGCAGATTTCTGCTTTCTTTCTCTTCGTGTTAGTTTTCTGTCCCACTCATTCGTTTGATAGGCTTCTCTTATTAAGGATTGTGAATACTAGGAATTGGATAACGTAGTTTTGAAGCCAAATATCTAATCAAGCGATTTATATTCTCGCTTTCACGTTGTCCACAAAACTTTAAACTGGTGGTTTTCACCATGCCAAAATATTTGGTACTATTTGCCTTATAATATTTCTCGTGTCACGCCCCCACAGGTTGACCTCGCAATTTTGGCCTAAAAACAGCCAAATCATTAAATAAATCTCAATTTTCGCTCACATCGGTGCTACTTTCATAAAATGTACGGTCGGATTTCGAATCTTTGGTTCTTTTGCTATCCAGAAACGCTAATATGACTTTATTTCTCATAAAATTCGTGTTGGCCTTTTTGGATTGAAATTGTTTAGTTATGGCAAAGGTGATTTAAGAAAATATATGGCGATAATTTACAGACCGCATCTACGCTAATTTTTAAACCGGCGAAATCATAGTTTAACATGCCAAATGTTAAGATGTACATGTACGCACAAATATGAAAAGCCTAGGATCTAGGGATCATTGTGGCATAAAAATTAGTTACCTCCGTTGAGAATTCGTGTTGGCCTTTTTCAAGTTTTTATGACCATGTTTGCCGTGAGGACTCCATTTCGTATAGCGTGTATTTTCGTCTCTCTTGCACTGCTATTTTTAGCTTCAGTGATTCAAGCGAATGCGGGGCCAGTACAAGGCGACACGAAGAACTAGAAATGGCGGGAACAAAAGTTACCGAGACAAATCTGAACAGTCTCAGTTCCTCTCCTTCGAAATTAGCATTAGCAAGTAAGTATGTATGTATATATATATTTGTGGTTTTCTTTGAGCTCTCATTAAAAGATTAAAAACATAACATGTGATGACCTCTTGCTCCGCACTTCGGATCAGGCAGTTGACGAGTGAAAATTATTTTTGTTTTGGTAATTTTTTGTTCCGTTTCTACAGTCAGCTTCTCTATGAGTTATAAAAAGACTTGTCCAATGTATGTGGAGAAGAAGACGAAGGTTTTCAGTCTTAAAGGGCCCGAAGAGAGCAAATGTAACTTTTTACAGACCAATATTTTGCCATGAAAATCTTTTTCAATTTTAAAAATCAATAAATGTGAATTTGTACATTTGTTATTGAACGTTGGTTCTCATGCTGAGATCTTCTGCTGCATAAAAGTGAATATCTCTATCTCCTCCATTCTACTCTTCCCCGCAATCGGCAAACAATCTCTTTGAAAGTTCTAGTATGTTTCCTGAAAGGTGATTCATCTTCATAATCATTCATCATCTGATAACGCAATCGTGATATAATTTCAAATCTCCTTCTGCAATCTGCAATATTCTTTTTAAATTGAAATTACAAACAACGAAGTAAAATGTTAATGGTATTAGGGCCGGACAATTTAATATCGTTGGGGAGGGGGTGAAAGAATAATTTTATTGCATTTTTTGTTCAATCCTGAGCTGCATTGTTTTCGCTTTTCCTTCTATTTCTCTCTTTTTCTTTATATCTTTGCATCGTACGAATTATTATTTTTTGTCCTTTCGGCTTGTGCAATTCCCACGAAACTCTTACACCCCCCCGACACACACACACACACACAAAATCAAATGGTTATTATTGTTATTTAGAAGTGCTATATGTTTTGGAAGTTCGAGGCTTTCATATCGTATACAAACTATTAAAAGTGGGGTATAAAAAATGGCGTGTACTTGCGCGCGGACAAAAACACTCTGAGCAGTTTGTCAAAGTGGATGACAAATATCGTTTTTAATCAGTGAATTATATAGCTTCGCTCAGGTGTTTTGAATTTTAGAAATAATACTATACAATAAATTAATAAACTAATGCCTTAAAACAGTTTCCATGGTAACAGTTCTCTACCAATCAATTAAGAGCCACTTTTACAAAGACATGAGAACGACATAGACCTTACTTACGTATTATATGTCAAGCAAAAACTTGATGTTAGCACTTGGTAAATGCCAGAAGTGGAAAGAGCAAGTCAAAGTGCATGCAAGCCCGCACGTCCAGTGGAAATTGGCCACATACATTATCTGTAAAAATATCTGTTTTTAAAAACTTCGCCAGTGTCATAATTTTTGAGATTTTCGCTACTTACCAACTTTGAGTTTGACTTGCTCTTTCCACTATACTGGCATTTACAAAGTGCTAACATCAAGTTTTTTATTGACATCTAATACGTGACTGAAAGGTCTACTGTGACCAAACTTGAATTAACAAAGTTGACTAATAAAGAATTAACTCTGACAAAAGCCTTTTTGACATGAAATTTTCGCCACAGTAAATATTTGCGACATTTGATTTCGTCGATAAATTTTCACGTTGTCTTAATTGCGAAAATGTGATGACACAAAAATTAATGAAATAAGGTATGTGATAGAAGTGCTAATAGCGCCAGCCTGACAATTCAATCTGACTAAAATCTGGTCTCTACTAAAAATATTTGAATAAAATAAAGAACAGTTTTTAAAAAATCTAAAATATAGTATTTACACAATCTACGGAAACTAACTAAAAATACCTTTCAGGTAGCGGTGAGTGAGTTCCAGAGGTGAGGATCGCGAATCACACGAGAATAAGTGCTGACCGTAGAAAGCAGTGCTTCCGGTTCATGCTAGATACCATGGACGTAAGCAGCATGTTTTTAAAAGGCGCCACTTTGCCTGGAGATATTAGAAACCCACAGGCTAATGACAAATGCCGACCGTATATTTACTCGAATAAACGCCCCCGATGTTTACTTGAAACTCGGATTCCTGACCGGGCGTTTGATTCAAACCCAGCAGTATTAAAGAAGTGTTTTTCTAATCTTTGTTGGCAGCCTCATTTTCTAGTCACGTCTTTCCTCTTCTGGTTTAAGTAAAACAACACAATTTCACAATTTTTGTTAATCTATGTAAATCTGCAGTAAGATTTAGCAAAACTGGATTACAAAAGTGAAAGACTGAGCTTCTTTAAGAAGAAGAAATGCATGAGTTTATGACAGCAGTAGGTATTGAATTGGCATGCATGCCGTGGGAATACACATTATTTAAATCTCGGCCTTTTCTTCAAACCAGGAGTTCTATTGAGTATTGAGGTCTGGCGTTTATTCAAGTAAATTGGAAATAGTGTTTATAATTTGATTTAGATTTTCACACTGCTCGACAGCAAAACTAATCAGGTACATTCGAGATTTTGGATTTTCGTCGGTTTGGATGATTTTGAACCCAGAGTAAGTTTGCGCATGCATCAGACAGTGTGGTTGTTGTGTCGAGGTCTATCCGACTTTTTTGAACCGCGATAGTCAATGGTTATACCGCACCAAGATGGCGGACGGTCGAGTGGTTCATTTAGACAGATAAACTCACCGTGTTTAGCTAGGGTAACACATTTACATGCCGTAATCTTCCATGTGGCCCTCACCACAACACCAGGGCAAGCCCCTACTCTTCCTAGATAGATGGCCGTGGCGAAAGAAGGTCGGATAAATAATTCAACCTTCGGCAAAACTGGGGATTGAACCCGGGACCTTCTGGTTGGGAGTCAGAAAGTCTTACAGACTGAACCAGGCACCCACGCTCACAGAAGAGTCACATTGAAAACTGTTGAGGGTTGAGGGTTGAGGGGGTTGCAACCCCCCTTTGAGACGGAAAATATACCCCTAGCCTCCCCCTCTCGTACTTTATACACCCTCTCTCCCCTTTAAGAAAATCCTGGATCCATCCCTGGATAGTCTAGGCAAGAAAACCCGAGCACAACTACTAGATTTAAATACGTGGAAAATGGGAAAACATTAAACTGAGTCAGTGCGAAATTTGAGCGCGATATGCTAAATACTCAGTTGAGGAATAAGTCTTTAGTTTCTAAACTTCAAAATTAATAGAGAATATATGGCTTTGAGGCAACTCTTGTATCGCTCATTTTTCAAAAAGTATTTAGCACATCGCGCTTTAATTTGTGGTCTCTACTAACTATACCATGCTCTTCCATCTATGGATTCCGTTTGCTTGAAACTTGAAGTCGGATTTATGCTAATGAAGCAAAATATACGCAATGATGTCATCTGAGATCGTCCTATGCCGTACCTTCTACTCAATGGCTTCTACTGCTAAAATTACCACAACAGATCGAGATATTTCAGACCCAAAAATAATAAATAAGACATGAAAGATGCTATACTTCTAAGATAGTGGTGTGTACTGAATTTGAAGAACTTCAGCAGCGGATCGGAGCTGAACATGACCGTTGATCAGGCTAAAACGTTGGAATCAATTTTGATATCATACAATAAAATACAAAGTAATCTATAAAATGTTTTATAAACATACGTTTTGGACCTACTTGCATGGTCATCATCAGGTTTGACCAAGATGATGACCAAGTAGGTCGAAAAGGTTTGTTTCAAAAACATTTTATAGATTACCTTGTATTTTATTGTATAACATTTTATGGAGAATTCAATTCTAAATTTTGATATCATCTAACTTATAATATATTAAAGCAGTTGTTGGCACTATTTCAATAGCTCTTGATTACGCTTCACATAATCCACGAGTTAAAGGGTAAGTACCGACATTTTTTTCCTGAAAAAGTCGCATTGGAAGAATAAGCAACACTGATATTGACGAATAACGTATAGCTGACGTTTCCCGTTCGCGGTGCACGCGATGCTTAACCTCTCTATTGACGAATAATGTATACCGGAACACATTCTTTAATAGACCTAATCAAGACTGACAAGCTATTCCGTTAATTAAAAAACTCAATTGCGCAATTTATTGAACAGGTTGAAATTCATTTTCAAAGTTAGGGAAATAAGAATAAAATTTAGATTTTCTCCTGGTTTAAACATAGTAACCGTTGAAATTATATCCATCGTTTGAAATTAGACGTCGCACAATAAGGTAATTCATGTTAGCTAATACTGTATACTACAGACCCTTTCTCCTAACTTTTCTAGCCTCTCGGCAGAATTAATCAGCGCGGCAAAAGGAATTAATTTGTGCGACATCTAAACCAATCCTTAGAGAATAAATTAATGGTTTATTAAATAATTACATTGCAGCATAGAGCGAGAATTCGTAATTTTACACGCAAATTGCTACTTTTCAGCTATAAATCAATGAATGTTCTGGATTATTTTTTATTTTTTGATGACTGCAACCTTTGGGAAGTAAATCGTGAAGTTTGGTATTAGAGATGCGTTGGTTTGGGATATTCCAGAATTAGAATATTCCTATTCCGGAATCATCTGGTAATTCTGCTTCCAGGTGCAAAATACACAGAATGCATTTCAAGTATTTCGAAATAAGGTAAAGTAAAGGAAAAGTGATTTTATTTAACGTCGGTAGTTCCGTCAGCTCTGAAGGTTGGTATCAATGGAAGCCGACGGTGCGCACTTTACGGCCCCCCCCCCCCCTCACTCTATCAGTACACGGAATAAAAATCAGCTTCCAAATGAACCGATGCCTACATTTCTTATTCCACCTTAATCCAGTACTTCTTATTCCGGAATGATCCTAACTGAACGCACCCTGGAGTAAACAACAACTCAGTAACCAATAGCGAACACCCCACTATTTCCAAAACCTATTCAAGGGTTTGCTCTGCAACTTGGTGTGAATGATATTTACCCTTTTAGCGTTAGTTTAACTGTAGTCACGTGCTTTTAAATTGGTTTTCATGAATACTACAACCAAACCAAAGACGTCACCTTCAGCAAAATCATAATTTTAAAAATTTTCGGTAATTGTTTTAAACCGGTTTTTTTTTAATTCGAAATATCGTTCCTATCATTGCTACATGTTATACAAGGAAAGAGAAATGCATATAATTTAGACTTTCAGTAAGATAAAGTCATGATCTTGTTGGCATATACCTTTTTGACAAAACTAAAAAATCTTTCAACTTTGCAATCATTTTTTAGAAAAATTGAATAAGCCTTTTTGATTAATTAAAACAGTTGCTATAAAACGTTTCTGAAGAAAACAATTTAAACTCTTAAATAAACTCAAAAAACTGCAGGCCGGTCACAACCAAAAACCACCTTATTTTTTCAATAACTTTTCGTTAAACTTTGCAAAATTATTAATCACAAGTAGAACAAAGATCTTTTGTAATATGAGAGATTTCGGACAAACAGTATCTAAGAAAATTGTGTTAAAGGAAAATTAAGGAGGCGGCAATCTTAAATTGTTTTCCCTCTGTTAGATTTGTCTGATAGAACTCTTAAACAATTGTTCAAGCAGCAATAACATTTTATACAAAATTTAACAAACTATTAATGAGCAGTTTTGGAGAAAAAGTCGTTCTGTGTCAATTTAAGGGTGAATTTTAGGAGCATGGGGTTGCCATAACAACATAAACACATCGACAAGTACAACGAAATAGCGTCATTTTGATGTACTCCTATGATATATTTGGCTATCTTGGCACTTCGAGTCAGACACGTTTGAACCTTGTTTGTACCATGAAACTGTGTTCAGACACCTTAATATAGGGAGGGCACATATAATGGAGGTTATGATACTGCGATATTACAGATATTAAAAGAACGGAATGTAGAAGTAATTCAAATACATCAAGGCAACACCAAAGCGTAAGAACAAATATAATAAAGGAATCATTTTTGATAAAATGTCATCAAACTAACTTACGTAGGCTTAAAATCTGCATTTTTAAAATTAAAATCTCTATATAAATTACATTCTATTTTCCTATTTAAACAACAATCACGTGTACAATGACCATTTCGGCGAGCAAATTAATTAAATTTTGTTTCATTTTAAAGACATTGTGTTTTACTTTTGAAGCTAAACTGATAAAGATGCACTTGATGAAATAATTATTGTTTTTAAGCTTTGTAAAAAGCATTTTTGGCCACCAATAAAGTTTAACCTCAACCTTACTTCCAAATCCAGTGTTGACTGAGTTGCCAGCGAAGAATCAAGTATATATTCTTAATTTTCAAGTAGCCGTGATAACAAAAAAATAATCAAAATTCAGAATTATTCAGCAAAAGCATACAAACTTTCAAATAACATTGCTGGATCATGTTATTTTATTACACCCAATAAAATTATTTCTAAATATTTAATTGTTCGATACGATTATATTTCACCTTTGTTAACCGTAGAAGCTTTCACTTGTAGTGCTTGTAATTCAGTCTCAAAATTTAGCACAAACTAAATGTATTTAATTCGTAAATCATTCTTGCTATTCGGTTAAGCATCCACTCGGTAATTATAGTGTGATTCAAATGTTTCCCACAAGAAAAATGCTTCTGTTACACAACCTACAATAAAACGTTAATTATGGCTGATATATATACAACCCTGTGTAGGTAAACCTCCGTACATGACTAGGACTCTGAAGTAGAGTTGAAAATAGTCAATAAACTGCAACAAATTTTGTAATAAACCGAAACCAATAATTCCTTTTTAAGTTCTGTTCTATTTTTTTGCTGTAAGACGGAAACACACCGTACGAAAACTGCAATCAAAATGGCACTTACTGGGCTTTAGTTACGTTTCTCGCCTCCATAAAAAAAACCTAAACAGAAAATTTAATGTACTGGCAGTGTATGTTCTTGTGTAAAATAAGGTTTGCGTTGCACATTTCTAAGCAATACATACCAAGAAAGACCACGTAATGGAAAAAAATCTTTGTCGTTTCTGAACGCACGTTTTTCCACTCCTTGCTGGCAGTCAAGTGAAAAACAAATATCACCTGGAGGTATTCTAAGTGTTATTCGAAATCTATCAATCATTTTTCATTTGTCATTTAGAATTATCATACTTCCTTGTTAGCGATAGCTTTGCATCCTGTCATTCAGCCAATACTAAATGCGCTTATAATTTGCACTTAAGTGCTTTCATCCTTGCCAAGACAATAATCAAGATCTTTTCAAACAGCCGCAAGGCATTGCGACTTTTAGATACTGAACATCACAGCAATAAAAATAGTTACTTCCTGATTTAAAAACAGATCAGAGAAGTATATTCTGCATGGTATTAAAATTGCTTCTTGTGCTCTTCGTAAATTTGTGATTAATCTTATAATTAAAAAGACAATGATTTTCTAAAACAGAGTAAAAAATGACAAGCAATATTTACATCGGAAGCATATATAGTTACACTGGTAGTGCTAAAATTCGAATGCTACGCTTAACATAAATATAAATACCAGGGGAAAATCACTAGGGGAGTCCATCTATAACGGGGTGGTGGACCATCCTTTTCACCACCGAGCTATTTCTAGTAACTCCATATTTGGTCATGCGTCACTTTCCTTCCGGTGTGACTTCTACCCGCCATATTTAATCGACTGGATCGCGGGAAAAGATGTGGCGTAGAAAAATGGCAGTTTCTTCTTGTTACTAGTATGAATATGAACCTTTTTTGGAGGAACGATTTATTAAATATTCACAGTTGAAGGTACGTGCACATTTAGGCCATATTCTCAAGAACAGGTGAGATTTTA